>JAOSBP010000205.1:31324221-31338184 GCA_027563825.1 Erythroxylum mucronatum
CATATATATATAAACACTCAACTCTCGTATGTTTGAAGGGTGTGTGTGTTTCATTTAAAATTCATTCTAATGAAAGTATCCTAATGTAGGCTCGTGTATCCTTCTCTACTATTGGGATGAACATGCATAAAACAAATTGCAAAGCCTTTGTTTTCAAAAATTGTAGCAATGCCGGGGATCAAGATGACAAATAATTTTATATATGTAGCTTAAAAGTTAAGAAAGTAGTGAAGCAAATCAACATTCAGTTAAACATCGAATACAAAAACAAACACTCAATCAAATTCAATCTTCAGACATGAAAAATGCAAAAAATCTCCATCACATAGCTTCTAAACATTCAAACCATAAAATAATTGAATCTTCTATGTACCTTCTGAATCGTGAATGTTGGAAATAATGGGAGGAGCTAACAATTATGAGAAATTACAACATTAATAACAAAATTTCCTCCTTTAACTACTACTCTTTCTTTTTTCTTTTTCCCCCCTTTTTGTTTCCCTTTTTCAAGCCATAATGGAATCTATATGCTTAACGATCAACTACACTAAGTATAACCAATCCACTCAATCGAATAATGCCTCACACTTAATGTGCACCCGCTCAAATATAAGGATGAACAATGCTCCATTAGCTTTAAAGCTTGCGTGTACAAGTCATTGCTTTTTTGATCAAAGGCTTTTAATGTAGGTTAACAACAAAAGAATATGGCCAATTAAGGTTAAAAGGGCTTACAAAGGGAAAATATTCACATAAGCAAGCTATTTAACTAATATAGCTCATAAACAAAGAAGACCTTGATTATATTCATGCATGTATGTGTCACTGTAACCTGGAAGAGAATTAAATATCACATATGAAAGGAAAAAGAGTGAAAATGATACGGATGTGTTAGTATATGGGACTAAAATCTCATTGACTTTTGTTTACTAAATCTAATCATTACCACCCTCAAGAAAAATGACTATATTAATTAATTACAAATTGTAAGACTACTTATTTAATCATGTTACGAATCTCTTATGCTCAATTGATTCGACCAAAAACACATCAAAAAAATACTAAAACTGTTTTTCAAAAAATTTAGAAAAATATATAATTTTGTAAAAAATTAAAACTCACCTAAATTTCCTCTAACTCCATTTCCTCAATATTGTTCACTTGAAATCTCTCGCTTAACTCCACATCGCTTATTGTTTCTAACTCAAGATGCTTAGTTAAAGCAACTTATAATTTTTCCCTACTATTCAACTTAAACACCTTATGTAGTAAGGGGTCTATCACATTAATAACAAACACAAAATATTCATCAATAAGATGGCATAAAAAATATTAAAACAAATTACTTCACCATTAAACTCTATTATGAGGGTACCCACTTGAACATCGATCTTAGTTTGAGGCATGTTGAAAAATGTTCTTCCTAATAAAGTAGGAGCCGAGTTATGGGAAGAATCGTCATCCATATAAAGAGCATAAAGATTAATTGGAAAAATAAACTCATTCACTTGTATAAGAATATCCCTAATTATCCCATCAAGGTAAACATTTTTTTGGAATCAATTATATGATAACACCAATTTCTTTCAAAGGTCTTAGATTTAAGAAAGTATAAATAGATTGAGGCATAATATTAACAGATGCTTCTAAAGTTAACATTGCTCACTTAATCCTATCATTACTAATTGATCAGGTTATAATAATCGTAGAACCAAGTCAAATCTCAGAAGAACTAAACACTAGTTTCTTAATTTCAAATAATAAAATAAAATAGGGGTTTTTGATTGATTAACTAATTAACTGAAATTAAAAAGGAATCAAAATAAATTAACTGAATATGAAAGGGAGAAATTCAAGATTATTAAACTCTGATTCAAGGAAAAGATCTCATTTAATTGTAATTTTGATCATTGGCCTAAAAAGAATAAGTGTCACAATTCAAGGAATTAGTCTGAAACATATTAGAATGGCCATAATAAGTCTCAAATTTTCTTAAATTAATTGGATCAAACCCAACATCTAAACCAAAACTTACCATCCATTAACTAAGTGTGATAACATTCCATTTCAAATAAATGATAACAATAAGCTTAGTGAAAAAGACTAAACTCTAGATTAAATAATCGAGATAACTGTAACTATTCAACTTAATTAGTTTTCTTGTTTATCATAAGTTAAATATGCAAATTCATAAATAACCTATTTGCTACTTGTACCAATCTTTCATGATAATTAGGAATCATTAAATTCACGGATAACAATAGAATAATCAACATAAAATTAATTTGTCAAATTAATTAATATTAATCATTCATCAAATATAAGAATTCAAAAGAAGAAATACTTGAATTAAACTATGAATATAAGTTTAGAACATAATCTCACAAGGTTACAACTAGAGTTTTGAAACCCCTTGAATTAGAGTAATTGAGTTTAACCATACATGATTTTAGTTCGAACACCAAAAATAGAAGAAAAAGAATTGAGAGAAAAGTAAGAAGAAGAACGATTGATTGATTTAGAGAGATGAAGAACGCCCCTCTTTAATGCTTTCCTACTCTAAACCTAATTAATATAATCCTATCTTGCAAAGATGCCTACCCAAATCAAATCCCAATCCTTACATAAAAAGGGATAGAAAGAAATTTCCTAACTAAACTCCAACTCTTCAGGTAAATCTGGCATTAGGTGTGATCTCGCCTTATCCACTGCAGTAATATGTTCACATTCTTTAAAATTCATGATTTTCACTAATAATAATCCAGTTTGACGCAATCTCTGCTTTTTATCTCCTAAAACAAAACAAACATTAATTTTCCTATTTAAGCACCAAAATATATCCAAAATAAAAGAGATAATTCCAAGATAACATCTTGTCAAATTCTCCCACACCAGACTCATGCTTGTCCTTAAGTGTACATTAATTTTCTTCATAACAACCTCTCATCTCCTTTCTTGTTATCTAGAAATATCCAAAAGCTAATTTGCATTAAAGGTTTAAGATAAAATAACTATTGAGAGAATAAGCACTCATAGGACACATTGTTAGAATTTAAACATAATATCTCCATTAGCTATTTTATTAACTAATGCACAACCAATTGCAGCATTATTCGTACTTCTATCCATTAGCAAAAAACCCTCATAGAAAGACTAGATTATAAGTTAATTAATTATTTGACGGTGAGGGCAGTTCGCATAAAATTTAATAAAATGTTAGCCATACTTGTAAACAAACTCTTCCTAATATTTTCTCACACCACAAATAGTTGTATCTTTCAATTACAATTTCTTTTAAATTTATTCCTCATTGATAACCATAGGAATAAATTTTTTAGGCTCTTCAACCTTTACCATTATTCAAGGTCATTGTACTCACATTCTTAGGGCTCATCTCAGGCTGAGATGGCAATCTCCCTCTACTTTGAGCCTTTAAATGGTTAATAATAACTACCATCTAGCTCATCTAGTTCTCTAAATTTTGAATGCTATACCTTGCCTCCTATTGGAATTACTTAGTCTCTTTTTGTAACTATATCACCTGTAGTTGAAATTGTAAAATTTTACTAATAAGAGACTTAACGATATCCTCCAAAGATATATATGAGTTAGAGGAAGATTATAGCTAGGATTGAAATTATTATTAGGGATCCTACTTCCAATTTGGAAAGAAGTTTTGTCACTTGTTTACTCCATAGCTAATATTACGATGATCCTTCTAACCTAGATTATAGATGTTGGAGAAATTATCATTTGACCTATGATGTGGAGGAATGTTCCTAGCAGCGTTCACTTACTCAGTGTTTCCATCTTAGAATATTGGGAAAATGTCTATTGGATGACTCATATTTGAATACATCTAGTGGTCCTTTACTTGTTACTTGTTATACATCCCTTAGAGCCAATTGTCTTAAAAAAAAAGGAAAGTTTAGATAATTGTTGCTAAATAGAAGAAACATTTACCTCATCGAATAGGCATATCATATCTAAAACTAAACTTTTAGGAATTTTTTGGTAATTAAATTTCTTACAACTTTAGCGGTCTTATCAACTAATGCACAACCACTCACAACATCATTCATACTTTTATCCATGGGGAAAAGACCCTAATAGAATTATTAGATTGGGAGTCAATCAATTATTTGATGGTGTAGGCAAATATTACAAAGTTTGTTAAATAACTACCCATACTCGTAAAGGGACTCTTTCTGATATTTTCTCACACCAAAATATATATAATTCTTAAGGTAGGGAAGAATTTCTCTAAAAATAATCTCTTCATCTTGTTCCATGTAGCAATTGTTCCCAAGGGAAAATTAAAGAGCTAATCTTTAGTTGTATCATCATCATCACCCAGTCTGAAATCTCGCATTGAAGTAGGGTCTGGGGAGGTCCGATAGTACGCAGCCTTACCCCTACATAGTAGAGAGGTTGTTTCCAGTGGACCCACATGCAAATGAGACAATATAATAATGATGCAGGTAATATAAACAATTCATAAAATAGAAAATAAATGAAAATACAAGTACATAAGCATTAAAAGCACAAAAAAACCAAATCTCAAAATTTATCCAAAATAAATGCAAATAATACTAATAATACAAATCACAAATAATAATAATAACAATAATAATAATAATAAAGTAATAATAATAATAGTAATAAATAAAACAAATACAAGACGGGCGATTTTAAAGGAGAAAGGCGTGTTGGTAAAAGAGTGAAGCACCTATGGTAGAAAAGAAGAATAATGAAATATATATGAACTAATGGACCATGCAAATAATACTACCAGAAGGTAATAAAAATGAAAAAGCTCATAACTTGATTTACTCTTATATTACCTTGAGAGATTTCATTCTTAAGAAAATATATCAAACTCTTTGAGGTATTTGTGGGGATCCCCACCTATAAGACTATGAAAATAAGGTAATAGATGAATTAGGCCATATTTAAACTCAAAGTAGTATTTTTCACTAAATTAAAGAAAAGAATACAAATAGGTTGTTGGTTCAAATATGGAGCATCTAACTCTTTTAGTTTTTGGTTATTGACCATGACTTTTACCTCAATCTCGGAATTACCATAATCCAACTCAAGATGGAAAGGCAATTCAATGGAAATTATTCTGACTTCACTTTTTAACATGTGCAAAGTTCTTTCAATTTCAAGGTCACATTGTAATACACTTTAGTTAAAGGAATGAATCACATGCGTTACAATCAAGAAAAAATTATTAAATCATGAAAAATAAAATAGAAAATTAAAAATATATATCTAAAAGTGAAAAATTACCTAAAAACTATAGAAAATGATCAAATTTGACCTGTAGAGAGTAGAGCTAGTTATCCTATGAATTAACTAATCTTGACTAGAATGTTGATTGCCTTAAGAAAAAGGCATTATGTAGACTAGATTTCACTCAAAACGAAAATTTTGATGGAAAAAAGATAATATTTTTTTTAGAAAATGAAAAGTTAATCACAATATTAATTAACACAAAAAACATAAAGTTAATCAATACCAGTCCCCAACAACGATACCAAATTTTGATATGTGGTGACTGCACTAAAAATAATTTCTTCACCCTAAATACTAACAATTATTTGTAGTGAGTAAAGGTTGAATCTATAGGAAATGATTATTAGTTTATGCTAAATGCGCTAATATACAACTAGGTTGGGTGACTATATGAATTAAACTAATATAAACTAACAAAATGAGTACAATATAAGCAATAAAATTATGATGAGAAAATAATTAGATTAACAAGTCCAATTCAATGTAATATAATGAAGCAAATTATGATGAGAAAATAATCATATTAAAAAGTCCAGTTCTTAGCTTAGTTTCCACCTTCTCTTGAATAGCATAATCAATTCTACGTTTTCTATATCCTCTTCTAAAATTACAAACTGTTGGCAATAACAAGCTCCATTATCCCAATTTTCCCTTAGATTGTATCTAACTCAAACAAGCTCTTCGATTAAATCGATAACCTAGAATAACCTTTTTAGATTTAGTGTGATAACGACATTAAGATCTAGGAAATAGGTTAGTTTAAGCAACAATTACATAAACTCGAATTGTTCAACTTAGGTTGTGTTACCCCTATTGTTGCATGACTAATAGTTTGCTATTATCAAGAACAACAACAATTACAGATTGAAGCCTAATTCTGGTAATAAATATACATATGAATGATCTTGCTTGTCTAAACTAAAACAAACATACACAAACCATAAAAACTAGTGTTAAAATAGCACTAATAATTCCATTAAAGAGAAAAGAATAATGTTATGTAATTGATTAATGCATTAACAAGGTTTTATCCTTCAACAGGCCCTTAAACAGAAAGAAATAGATGAAAACTAACGTCTAAACAAAAGGAAAGAAAGTGAAAATATGATTGTGTGGCTTAAATAGCCTAGGATTTTCTAAGAAATTAAGAGAAAAAAGTACCAAATAATCCTACTAAAATCTAATAAATTGCATAAATAAATAAAAAACATAATAGTCCTAAATAAGCTAGAAAAGTGATTGTTCAACATCATATTTCATGCTTGGGGGCTCCAGAAGCTTTGAAAATAAATTCTGTACACATTCCTCGAATCGCTTAATATGGAAACCTGTGACAACAATAACTTCTAGTAGGAATTAAACCTATAAAATACGGAACAAGATCATCTGTCCAGTTTTTATGGTGTTTTATTGTGTCCAATGAATCTCAGCCATTCATTTATGCGGGTTTTGCATGGGCTCCACATAAATAAACGTAGAGCCCGCATAAATGAATGATTGAGATTCACTGGACACAATAAAATAACATAAAAACTGGACAGAAGATCTGGACTCATAAAATACTGGGATTAGCCCCGATTAGTAAGAAGCTGTTACACGAGATTTTGAGTATGAAACTTTATGATGCTAAAAAATCCCAAAACATGAAAGTTGTAGCTCTCTTTTTTTATCTTTTCATAGCATCTTTAGAAGATAAAATTAAGTCAAAAGCCAAAAAAAAAAACCATCTAAAACTACGAAATTAAGCTCGTTTTACTTCTTTTGCCTCCGTTTACTATCTAAATCAAAATGGGAACTAATGTAAGTACTTTAGACACAAATAAGCTTTAAACATTAAACATTAGAGAATAAATAAATAGTCATATTAATAACCTCATTATGCAAAGATACCCATCATGAAACAAAGATACGTGATATTTATTTAATTAAAAACAAAATTTAAAAATAATTTTTTGGTATTAGGATTAACATTTTGTTTGAAAAATAATCAGGATAACATTTGCTACTCTAGAACAGTGAAAATTTCATAATTTTGCATTAAATGATTGTCTGTTCCATTTCTAGATATAACATCATTTGCTAAATTACTTGGCATGAATTCAAAGCGGCAGCGTGGGAGTTGGAGTTACTAGGGAACCTGAGGGTTGATGGGAACCTGATGCTGAACAGGGGGAGCCAGTGATCAATCATCAGCTGAACAATTAAGTATGTGAAGACTCCTTGTGCGCAGAAGTGTACAGGCTACGTAGGAACTTGAGGGATCTTGAAGTTCCAGATTTACATCCTCTAGGCTCTTGAGGTGGGGTCGTAGGGGCTTAGCATTAATCTGGCTAAACCGGAATACCTTATGTAATCAAAAAAAAAAAAAACCATAGACTTGGTGGGAATGACTATTGGGAGCGAATGGCATAAAAGGTTGACGTTTGGATTCGCAAAAGAGAACGTGTAGCCGGAAGCTGGGAACCTAACAACTATATACGTCCGTACGCTGGCATAAAACTGCCTGTAATTTTCTGGTTTTCAGAACATTCAAGATACAGTTTGTCTCTTTGCTTACTTCCTTCTAAGAACATTCATGGTACAGTTTGTCCCTTTCTTTGGTTCCTTATGATGGGAAAAATTCTGAATGCATTTAAAAATTTATACAGCTTGAAGCCGTTTTGCCTTTTATATTCAGATGCTCACTTCCTGTTATTGCGTACAAGCCAAACGTTTAAGTTTTGATTTCTGAAAGACACCAACCTTTAGAAACTTTTCTGAAATTTCTAAGTCGCCGTCCAAAGGGGGTCTAAGAAAACTGATATGGGCCAAATGTAGTCTTTTTTTTTATAATGAAAATGGAATTTTTCGGTTCGGTCCGGTTTTCAAAATACTGCTATAATCAGAACGGATCGGATTTTTCGGATGCGGTCGATGGGTTTACAGTAGTTCGTTGAGATATTCAAGAACCCATGTGGTTTTTATTTACCAATTAAAGAAAAAAAAAGCAAGAGGATCAATATTTCACTGATGCATGTCATATATCCCATGAAAGTTGTTGGTTGGACTTGGAAATATTCCTATGCAGCTTGAGACGTTCCAAGCACATAGTACTAAGCTTCAGACTCAAGAGGCAAGTTCAGTTACTGTCTTTTTCTTCTTGCAGCATCAGACATAGAGCAGTGTTTCATTTCATTACTGTCTTCTTCTTTGATATTTATGTAGGTAACTAGAGAGTAGACCGATTATGCATTCTGTATCGTTCTGGTTCACTGATGTCATAAGACAAACTCTCAGCTAAAGTGGAATTTATTATTTTCAATCTCCAACCCCAAAGCCTAAAATGATGGCAGGTGTTCTTTCACCAGATGCCTCACATATCGGTAATTTTGAGGATGGGGTGTGTCATTTGAGCTGCAAGCTCATCAACACCCATATTAGTTGCTTAATGAGACACTATTATTAGAAAGTATGGATTAGATTGCCTGAATTACCTAATGTTTAGGACTTTCAAGAAAAATGCTTTAGCGTGACATCAGATTTCTTAATCACATATTTCTACGTCGAAGAGGAAACAGTCCAAACGAACAGCTAACTAATATTTGGGACATTTAATGATTGTGCACTAGAGACGCGTATGTTCAGTTATTAAGACAACTCAGATCTCCTTTAAAAAAAAAAAAAAAAAAAGAAGACAACTCAGATCTGCAAGAGAACAGATCACCTGTCTAAGTTACTCTGTCCACCCCTGTCCAAGTAACCTTACGACGCCGTTTCTTTTAAAAGAATGCAAGCCACGCACGCATGCGTGCCAGACAGAGGAGTTGCAAGTTCTGAAACTAATAATGCCAAGCCGCCAAGCCGGTAGGCGGCTGAGAAAGAAACAATAAGCAGAGCCATGCTTTAAATAATATTATTTGGTTTCAATGTACGCATACGCTGCTGTATCACTAAAACAACAATTGTACGTATGTATGTTGTAAATAGAAATTCATATACATGTTCAGATTTTATATTAATATTATTAAATTTCTTATTAATCTAGAAGTTTATTATTATTTGTATTGTTATTATTGTACTTAAATATTTATAAATTAGTGGCTTCGTTATTATGTTATCTTATTATAATTATTATAAGAAGTGTTATAATTATTATTAATTATAACAATTATTATTAATTATTATAATTGTAAGGATTAATATTATTATCTTATTATTATTATTATTATTATTATTATTATCTTCTTCTTCTTCTTCTTCTTATTATTATGACTATTTTTAATACTATGTTATTATTATAATCTTAATTTTTATGTTTATGTTTATTATTTTTTTTATTCTTATTATCCAAATCTAAATTTTTTTATTACTATAAATATTATCATTATTGTTATTATTATATTATTATTATCATTTATATTTTTATGATTATTGTTATTGTTATTATTATTATTATTATAATCATTATCTTACTGTTATTATTATTATTATTATAATTATTGTTATAATTAATATCTGATTTATATTATTATTATGATTGTTATTATTATTATTATTATTAATTTTTATAATTATAAGGATTATTATTATTATCTTTTTATTATTATTATTTTCTTCTTCTTCTTCTTATTATTAATACTATTTTTATTATTATGTTATTATTACTTTTCTTATTTTTATGTTTATTAATTTAAATATTTGTATTTTTATTATCCAAATCTAATTACTATTATTACTATAATTATTATTATTATTGTTATTATTTCTATTATTATTATCATTTGTTTTTATGATTATTATTATTGTTATTATTATTATCTGATTATTATGGTTAATATTATTATTATTATTATTGTTGTTGTTATTAATATTAGTATTATTATTATTATCATTGTTGTTATTTGATTTGTATCATTATCATTATTATTTGTATTTGTATTTGTATTTGTATTATCTTTTTATTATTATTATTATTATTATTATTATTATTATTATCTTTTTATTATTATTATTATTATTATTATTATTATTGTTATATTATTATTATTATTATTGTTATTGTTATTATTGTTATTATTATTATCCTTTGATTTGTATTTTTATTATTATTATTGTTGTTGTTGTTGCTTTTTATTATTATGTTTTTATATTTCCATTATAATTTTATTAATCCTTTTGTTATATTTATTATAACAATAAATAATGAAATTTGTTATAATCAATAATTTTCTTCTATTTATTATTAACATAAAATCCCTGATTATCATGAAAAGTCCTTATAATTTATTATTATAATATTTATACCTATTTTCCGACTTCAATATATATACCTATTAATTGATATCTTATCAATAATTTAAATTTTATTAATTCTTAATATTAGTAATATTATTATTGCTATTATTATTAAAATCCTAATTTTGAGAAAATGCATCTATCTTAATTTCTACTATTCTAATAAAATTGCTTGTTACAATTAATTTTCTTCTAATTATTATTAAATATAGTATTCTTATAAATATAATTATTCTTAGAATTTTTAATTATTATTATTATAAATTTCCGTCTTTAGTATATATACTTATTATTATAAATTTATATATAATTTTATTTTATATTTTATTAGTATTAGTATTATTCCTATTACAAAATCCCTTATTATCTAGATCTTAATTATTATTATTATTATATTCGATATGATTATTAATTTAATTAAATATACTAATATATAGTATTATTATAATTTTATCTTTTATAATAGGGCCCTCGTGAGCCACGCCCTCGCGAGCCACTATTCTTTTATATATATATTATTATATAAATCGTAAAAAATTTCCCTCCTTTTGTTTCCGCCAAAACTGAAAGCAAAACTCGAACATTTCTGCCAAAACTGAAAGCAAAACTCGAACACTTGTATTATAGGTTATAGACATGGCGTTGTCTCCCTCCTTACATCGCAACACACAAATTTAACTTATTACTGTTTAATTAATTCGAAGCGTTAGCTTTGTTGCAGATGATCAAGGAGGAGAAGAGGATGTGGTGTCGCCGGAAGACTGGTGGAGCCGGGACCCCCACCTCTGCCGTTGAGAGCGTCGTCTCCACCGCCGGTGGATGGAGAAGCTAACGAGAATGGAGGGTTGGCGGTGGAGAAGTTGAAGAAGAAGGCAATCGGGGCGAGGCTGTGGATAAGGTTTGATAGGTTTGGGAATTCAGAGCTTGTGGAATGCGACAAAAGCACTATTATTAAGCGTGTTCATTGATTTGTGGTTTTTAAGAAACTGAAGTGTGAAATGTTTATTATACAAAAGCCCTTTGTCCGCATCTTATTATTTTCCCATACAATTTTCAAGCCTACGAAGAGGTAGTTTATAGATTTGAGAATTTCAATTTCCGCATTTGAATTTTTCATTGAGAAAAGAACATATGGATGCTGATTATTCTGTTCTCAAGTCCAGGGCCTTATATTTTGTTACCTTGTCAGGTTGCTGATCAGTTTTATGATATATTACACAAGCACTACAATAAAGTACAGGTATGTTCCTGGAAGCATTATTTTAATGTAATTGCATCCCATTGATCACATTGTTTTGCCAGTTAGTGTCTCTGATTATAGTTATCAGTCAGTGTTTGTTCCTTCTTCATTGTTGTCTTAATTAGCCATATTGATGACTGGAAAACAAGTTAGTTATAGTGAAGATTCCTCATTTGTTTAGATAAAGAAGAGAAAAGAAGGTGCAGGGGAGCCTGCCAAGTTTATGGGGTGCGGGGACTGTGAGAATCTGAGCCACTCTATAACAGTAAGAAACTTATTAATATAGATATTTGTCTGTGAGGATGCATAGTTTGTCAGTTCATTGCCTTTTTGTTTAATTCTTTTGTACACCACTTTGATTGTGTTTCAGGTTCCAATTGCTACTGATGATAATGTGGTGATTGAAAGGATATCAAAGCAGCTCTTTGGGTCTTTCAACCTTGGTGAGTTAGGTGGATTTTCTTATTGCTTTCAGTTTAGGATCCATTAGTTTCTCTTTAGGCGACATCTTCTCTTGAGCATTTCAAGGTAGTTTACTAGTTGCAGAAGGTTTAATGCCTTGTTTACAGTTTCTTCTTAAATGGTCATAAGTGGAGACTCCAGTTATGCTTCTGTGGATTTGTTTGATGGGGAAGCTGCAGTAAGAAGATAATGTGTAGAAAGAACTAAAAGGAAACAAATACGCTTATAAGGATAAGGTTGCGTTAAAGGGAATGGCATGAGACGAAGGAAAGTGATGCTGCTGAGTAATATGAATTTGGGGCCTTGAGATGAACCAGAACTTTTTGAGCGAAATAAAAAAGTACGCCAGATTGATTTAGCTAAACCTTCCTGAGAACTTCATTAGGAATTTGGATATGAATATATTTTACTTCTTTTATGCCTTTTAATCTGAATGGAATTTTCTTACTTGACCAAATCCAACTTTGCTTTCCCTCTTTTCATACCTTGCTCAAAGTGATCTGTGCATGCTTGAATCATTTAATGGCATTCGCATGGTTCAAAATTGATTAGTTCGATACTACTTGTTTTGTTGTTATCTGCTACCGATGCTTTCCATATAGTTAACATTGTATTATGAGGTTGCCATCTAATTTATGGTTGTAATTTGCATATCTTATTTGTCCATCATCAGGGAAAGCATTTTTGAAAGAGATGGAGCGAATTGTTAACTTATTTTACTCTTATTCAAATAGGTCATTTGGTATGATTGAGTAAGTTTTACTCTGTTTGCCCACCATCTGACACTTCACTCCAACGTATCTGCATTCTTAATAGGGAATGGACTACTTGTTTTACCTCATGTTATACAAATGAACTTTTAATGAAATTTGCAAGTAGGTCTTAAGTACTATAATGCTATTCGATGAACTAGAGGCAGAGCACAAGTTGAGGAACCTAAGAAAATGAAATTAGAAAAGAAAAGAATATGATGAAGATAGTGGTCAGAAGTCCGGGATTATTCATGTTTGCTCGGCAAACACCATATCTATATTTTCTTGTTGTTGTCAAAATAATCAACCCTTTTGATCTTTAAAGAATTTCCAAACTAATAATTTGAAGCTTGTTAGTATGTACTTCCATCATGACATGTATGCTTATAGAACAATTTGTCATTTCAACAGCCCAGAAGGAATTGAAGTTCTATGTGCAACTATGCAGGTGGATCATACTGATGTTGGAATCTTGATGCTAGCGTGTTAAGTTCCATTTGGCAGCCTAGATGCCATGCTTCAAAAACTTTATTAAGCTTTAATCTTAAATAGATGGCTATGTATTGCAGGAAAATGAAAGCTGAAAAGTAGGGATACTTTGCTCTGGTAAAGAACATTAGTCTCTTTGAATATCAATCCATTTTCTAACTTTTGCTCAATTGTTTTGGGTTCACACATTCCAGTGGGGTCTATATGCACACTTACTAATGCATGGTTCAGACACTCCTAAATCCTTAATAGTTTTATGTCCCTTTTTTCTAGAAGTTTTCTCAATTTGATTACTATTTTTGATTCAAATATGGAACTTAAATATTGCACAAACCGTTATTACTTCTCTATGTTATAAACTCATTAATTATATATACTAAGGACCAGTTGGGATGGACGACGACGCAATCCATCCCGACCGTCCATTTAATCCAACGGTGATAAT
>JAOSBP010000205.1:31338284-31355515 GCA_027563825.1 Erythroxylum mucronatum
GTCAGTGTTTGTTCCTTCTTCATTGTTGTCTTAATTAGCCATATTGATGACTGGAAAACAAGTTAGTTATAGTGAAGGTTCCTCATTTTCTATCTACTAAATTCTGATCAGTGTTTTGCTCATCATTCTTAATTGAACATGCCGTAAAACCCATTCACAGTTGTCTCATATTCTATGACCTAATTTTTGATTTGAGGATTTTATGAAATTGCTAAGGCTCACATCTGTGACTATCTGTGCGTGCTTGTTAAGACATGTGTTTCTTTTGGAAACTTGATTAGAATCAACTTCATGGGTTTGGATTCTTTCTGTTCGGGCTCTATCTTTACACCTTTCTCTCTTGTTTGTCAATCAATTCCTAGGTGTTGTTGGACTTGCATCTAATAATTATTAGTTTGAGTTGTCTAGCACCTACTCTGTGTGCAACCTTTTAATTACTTGAGGTATCTATACTTACCTCCAAATTGACTTAAATGAGATGCAAGGATAACATAGATGTGCACATCTTATAGAAACTTTACTTCATTTTTATTATTTCTTTATTGTGATCAGTCAATGCTACTTGACAATATTGTATATTTTTTGTGTGTCGCCATCTGGCTAACCTAACGGGTTTGACTTTGTTAGGTGGATGAGTATCTGAAGGAACTTCCAATTAAGACACTTCCAGGAATTGGGCATGTTTTAGAGGAGAAGCTGAGGAAGCGAAATATTTGTACTTGTGGACAATTGCGTCTGATTTCCAAGGTTAAACTTTTATTTGTTGAGCTTTTTTTGTCTTTTCATTGATTGGGTTGCACTATTGACTTCTCACTTTTGTAGGACACCCTTCAAAGGGATTTTGGAACAAAAACTGGGGAGATGCTGTGGAATTATAGCAGAGGTCTAGATAGTCGGCTGGTTGGTGTGATTCAGGTATGATTAAGGATAAGACTTCGAGTAACTACCTGCTTTTAGCTGTCCGGTATAAGTTTTAGTTCCCTGTATAGGTCATTACCTTTTCCATTTGTTCTCTGATTGCAAAACTACGTGTTTTTCTCCATTACTTGTCCATACTTTCATTGCCTTTTGATTAACTGGCCATTGTCTGAGCATTTGATATGGTGTTATATGCAGGAATCCAAGTCTCTAGGTGCTGAAGTTAATTGGGGTGTTCGATTCAAAGATTTGCAAGATGTTGGTATTCTTGTGCACTGCAGGAGCTCATTGCTATATTTTTATTGATGTCTTTTAATTTCTAATGTGCTTATTTTTGGAATTAACAATAATGTATTCCAGAGTCACTATTTCCTATCAAATCTTTGCAAGGAGGTTTCATTGCGTTTACAAGGATGTGGAGTTCACGGACGCTCCTTTACGCTTAAAGTACTTTGCTCCCTTTTTGTTTATTTACCTATATTAGGTTAAAAACAATTCATTTACTGGGCTGTCTTGATTATTATATTCAGCATGAATCCTTGACTTTGGATTCGGGTGCTCTTAATCACATTTGTTGGCATGAATAGAATTTGAAAAACAATTTGGTCTTTGAAACTTTGTTTAGATAAAGAAGAGAAAAGAAGGTGCAGGGGAGCCTGCCAAGTTTATGGGGTGCGGGGACTGTGAGAATCTGAGCCACTCTATAACAGTAAGAAACTTATTAATATAGATATTTGTCTGTGAGGATGCATAGTTTGTCAGTTCATTGCCTTTTTGTTTAATTCTTTTGTACACCACTTTGATTGTGTTTCAGGTTCCAATTGCTACTGATGATAATGTGGTGATTGAAAGGATATCAAAGCAGCTCTTTGGGTCTTTCAACCTTGGTGAGTTAGGTGGATTTTCTTATTGCTTTCAGTTTAGGATGCATTAGTTTCTCTTTAGGCGACATCTTTTCTTGAGCATTTCAAGGTAGTTTACTAGTTGCAGAAGGTTTAATGCCTTGTTTACTTAGATGTTAAGGATATTCGAGGTGTTGGCTTACAAGTCTCCAAGCTTGAAAATGTGGACGATCTGAGGCAAGGTATTTGTGCTATAACTTGATATCTAGTTGAACTTTTTTTGTTGTAAGGTATGATTTTTCTGTCAAGACTAGCATAATGTTTATAATTCTGATCTTGCGCTTTTTTTTTTCCAACTGACTGTGCTTATCTTGAGTTGGATGCAAAACTCTCTTTTTTCCTGTTGCATTTCTCCTGTTTCCTGATAGTCATTAATCATTTGCTGCCAATTACTTGCCTTTAGTGCGTGAAAGAAATGCTTTGAGATTGTGGCTCACATCAGCTTCAACAGCTGGTGAAGAACAGTACAATAACAGGGTTGGAAACAAAGTGATGGCAGAAGCAGGTAAGTTAAAAAAGCATATATGTACCGACGTTATTGAAACAATTACGTATGTATTGCTATTGTGCATGATCTTTATACAGTTAAACACTGATTCCAGTTTAGAAAAACACAATTTATATGGTAATGGCTATAGGTGTTGGTGCATTTTATGTGCTAATGTGCTTGCTTGTGGAAGTGCTTACTGAAGTTTCAATGCTTTATTATTTAACCAAAATGAGTTCCCTGATAATGATGGGGAACCAGAATTTGCTTCATTTTACATGATACCTGTTGATTCGTGACAATAGAAGAATTTTAAAATTGTTTTCCTTTCTAGATGTTGAGGTTCCCGGCGTCAACAGAAATTTAGGCCAATTTCCTGACCAGTCTGGCAGTTCTTTTGGAAGGAACAATAATCTTTCTGGTGGTGAAGCTTCTTCTAGCAGTGCTGCAGCTCCACCCCCTTTATCTCATTTAGACGTGGGAGTTCTTCAGAGTCTTCCTTCTGAAGTCTTCTCTGAATTAAATGATATATATGGAGGAAAACTAGTGGATTTCATTGCTCAAAGAAAAGGCCATGGTGAAAATTGTATAAATTCTTCTCCTATTGCTTCACATGTTAGAGGTGAGCTTTCCTTTTTATGGATGTTATACATAGTTTGTGTCTTTTTACTAGTTCCTCATAGATTTGCCTCTTTGGCTAAATAGATGATGCTGGTGGTCTTCATGCATCTGATATGTCAAGTAGTGGACTTGGAGAGAAGGTAAATTCTTTCTTTTCCTTCTAATTTCATCCTATGTTTTCACTTCGCTGCTGCTACCTTCCTGTTAGGATAAGTCTCTATGTATCTTGTGCTGAATTTTGTAAAAGCAAGGTATTGGTATTCTGAAAGTGATTTGTGTACATAGTTGGAAAGGTAATCAGCTTTATCTGGAAACTAAATTTGTAACTTCTCTTTTCTTTCTTTAAATGTTGGGATGAATTATAATAAGTATAGCAGAATATATGGCTGCATTGATATCCTGTTACGGCTAATTTTATTTGAGATACTACTTATGGGGTTGACAGCACTTTTAAAATTGCATTTGAGGTGGTGTATTTTCAAATTGAAACTGAGTGAAGGATGTTTCTTCCTTTAGATCACCTTTAAACTGAAATGGATTAGAGCTAACCTCTAGCTTCATGCCTTAAAATTTTGATCTCTCTTGGCTGAAACACCTCCTTTTGTTGGTTTTAATTATACAAAGCAGAATACTGGCGATGAAGCACAACCAGTCGCTGTTTCTGAGACTGGATTGTGCAATCAAGCCCTTGACAGGGTGGACCTTGGAGTCACTGATTTAATGCCTTCATCACTAAGTCAAATTGATGCCCTTGTATTGCATCAATTACCTGAGGAATTGAGAGTTGACATACTTCAACAACTTCCTGCACACCGGAGACAGGAGTTAACTTCAAATGCTGGCTTGGGTTCTTCAACAGAAATTCCTCAGGGGTTGTTAGATGTTAAGAGCACTGATATTAAATTGCCTATTGATGTTGTTGTGGACAGTAATCTTTGGGTTGGAACTCCCCCAATGTGGGTTGAGAAGTTCAAAGTCAGCAATTGCTTGCTGCTAAATAAACTGGCAGAGACATACTATGAATTGGGATCAAATGGAAATCTGTCTTCTATACTGCAGCGTACAATTTGCAAATGTCTGCCTCCTCAGGATGCAAGTGATGATGGTTGGATTGATGAAGCTATGTTGTATATGTGTGAACTTTTGAAACAGTATATTAAACTGAAGATCGAATTAGACCTAGAAGAGATTTATGTATGTTTTTGTCTTCTTAGAAGGTATAGTAAGCTTCTGATGGGCCATCTTTCTCTCTCTTAACCCTCCATATATATGTGTATATGTGTCTATATGTTTTAATATGTTCATATGAAAACTTGCATACCTTGTTGCCTTCGCTTCCTTGTGAAAGTATTGATCCCTTATGAGCATATTCCAACCATGCATATGAAATGAGATTCTTAAGTCCCTATACTTTTAAACTTGTGTTTTTCTGCTCTACCAATTTGTAATTGTATTGTTAAGCTATTATTCAGCATTTTAATGATACTTTGCTCTTATGCTTTATTCTCTTAGAAACATTTTCGTCTTAAAATATTTCCTGTTCCGTAGTGTCAGTTGAGATATGGCGAAAATGTGCGATGGTGCATTGTGGGTTGTCATGCTACTCATTCTATTATTTTTTTCGCTGTTTCATTCAATCTGCAATCATTCTGTGGTCTGGCTGTCTTGTGTTGCTGATGTGATTGCATCAATTAAATAGCATTCGATGTGAAAAAATCTTTTATATTGCATTGCTGGGTGCATTGCATGTCTATGTTAATATGTTACTATAATCTACTTAAGGTTTATTTTATCTATTATTTTTACATGCCTTTAACTTAAATACGAACTTCAGGTTTACAACAAAATCAGAGTTCCTCTTACAGGTGTACAACAACGTCTTCTCCCACCTCCAGGTCTGTTTCTCCACTTTAACTATTTAGAGTTAAAAATATCTTAAAATAAACTCGTATCCTCTTCTTTTATTTCTTGTTCTGCATCATCTTCTTGTTTTTCTTTTTAAATTCTGAATCTCCTGTGTGCATCATGAGCTTATCCCAATATAATTCCTCTTTTTCTGAATATATATATATATTTATATTATATATGAAGTGTCTGATTCTGTCTTGATTTCGCAGGCATCTGTTGTGGAAACTTATGGTGGAAACTTGCACATTCCACTCCATGAGTAGTACTCTTTCATCAGGCAGTTTGTGCGGTTGTATTATGCCCTGAAGCATGAGTGGTGTATGCAGCTATCCATGGGAAGAAGTTGTCAAGCCATTTTTCTGGTGTTCATACCAGTGCTAACCATTTGTAGAGGTATGATATCTGCCTCCTAGGAGTTTGGATTCTCTTTTGTTTTTTCAGGTTCTCTGTTTTTTCCTTCATGTTTTTTCATGATTGCATAATTAGCCTTTTTAAACTTTGTAGAATGTGAACCAAGTCAGCGGGATTAATAATGGGTGTTGTTGTTGTTGTTGTAGAATGTGAACCAAAATAAATCATCTCCTAAATTCTGGGATGCCACAGTGAAGATGTTGTGTTAGATTCTCTAATGTTGCAAAGTGTGTGTTCTTGGAAGATGGTTTCATCTCATTTTTGTCAGGTTTACTAGTGTCTTTTTTTATGTTTTTTGATCCACAGCACTATTGCCATTTTCAACTGTGATGGCTGCTACTTCGACAAATATGCACCTTGTGCCAGATGTAGACTAGAAATCTGCACTTTGTCATTGGTCAACATCGAACAACTTTGAAAGTACTTGAGGAAAAAAGATGTAATGAGTAAGAAAAAGATCCACCCCGGGCGTTGTGGTACCGCTGGGTTGTAGATGCCTTTGATTGTTTGGGCTACCAGTCATGAATATCTGTTTTCTGGCCACACTTTCCATTCCCAATGAACAATATTTGGGAGCACTCATATGAAGGTACCCTTGCACTTCTTGCCCCAAGCTTCTTAGATGGCAGTGTTTAATGAAAATTAGAATACTGCGCTGTAATTCTTTTGTAATGGTGAAATAGTGGCTCAAAAGCAGTGCATCCAGTTTTGGAGGAGCACTATTTTTGATTGGAAGTGTAAATCCTCAAGATGGAAATTTACCACCATGATTATATTGATGCCGCAGTCACGATAATGTATGTCTGAGAGCAGTTTGCCCCTGTAATTTGAAACTGTAAGGCATATAAGAGGAATAATAATGAAGCTTTTACCATATTAAGTTTAAAATACTAGCACTTTCACTAACACCGTAGCAATTATGAGGAAAGAATTCACTTTGTCTGGGTCTGATTATATTATTGTTAAGTTTTTTAATGTGATGACTAGTCCTTATATTTTCGTTAAACTCTCTCTGTTGATCGTTATTTCAGGGAAAGGCACATTGTCGAAAGTGGAATGGGTATGACATTCTGGAAGGAAAGTCTTTTGTCACGATAGAATCACAAGACTTCTGAAATGATGACCAAGGACTGCACTGCAGATAAACTAGTGTTGCTTAACGACCACTCCGGCAAATATGAAATCTCTACATTAATAGCCCGCCGAGTTCGACCCATATGCTTCAAAATGTGAGACCCATTGCAGGAGATTCAAACAATTGACAATACACAATAAGATAGACGAAACAGGACTGGTTCAACCAAGTAGCTATTATTCTATGCACACGGCAGCTACACGTGTACTTGGAAACTCTTGTAAAACCAGCCATTGCTCGAGTAGTCTATCCGTTGTTAACGGGCATTTATTCTTGACCGTTCATGGTAATTGCGTATTCAATCCCAGAATAAAGATTTTTTCATGTTATGCAGACAATTTGGCAGCCTGACCAAAATTTAGTTGTGGTCGTCTGGTTTGAACTTGCCAATTTTAAAGAATATATATATAATATAATAGCCTTTTCTCTTGACTTTTAGCAGCAAGTGATAAGCTCGAGCATTTTTTTTACTTATTCATTCCTTCCTGGAGGCAAACATCGACCTTGCTAAATGAGTTTTCCTCTATTATGTGAATGGAAGAAACAGGGGAACTGATTTGGTCAAAAGGGAACACGGTTTTGCATTTGCACTCCAACAAAGAACATGCATGTTCTTTGTATTTATTTAAAAAGAGAGCATGCATCAGAAATGTAAACGTCTTTGTATTTATTTAATTAGATCTAGCCATAATCGGATTTCTATCACAAGTTGACCGGTAGCCAAAAGTATTATAAAGAAATGCAGAAAATATTCTGTGTGATGTATGTTATTGCATAGTCAAACCACGGCGTTCTGAGCTTTTGATCAAACTCCAAATTCAACCAACAAGAAAATCTTACATTTCTTTTCCCATGTCAGCCCACGACACTTGCCTGTCAACCACGCAATTCTCACATTAATTTCTTCCTTCTCTGTGCCCATTTCCAAGGACATGCACTGTACACATGTATATATATATATATAGATACGAACATCGTGCCTCACCATTGTAACCATACCATCTCAAACCCACCAACCAGTACCTGAAAATATAGCCATAGTTACAGTTCCGAGTCGAGAACAGTAACTATCTATTTCCCTCTAGCGTTAAACCAGAAGGAAATCCTAATTGGAGCCACTAATCATGTCGTATAAGTCACTTGTATTGGTCTCCATATTCATTTTCTTCCTTTTGGTGACCTACAACTCCATGCGGGTTGATGGAATGAGGCCACTTAAAGACCGCCACAGTTCTTCTCCAATGCTCAACACTATGAGCATCATAAACAAGGCCTATTCCGGACCAAGTCATAGCGGAAGCGGTCATTAGTGGGGGGGTATACGTTTTGAGGCACAGGAGATTCAAGTACAGGCTTCATGTAGCTGGGACTTCTCAGCGTTGGAAAATTATATGATCCATGAAAGTGTGATGGCTTCTACACTTAGAAATTATACGTTGATTATACAGCAGTTATTTGTTTGTATGTCCCTTCTTCCGTTAGTCTAAAGAAGGTCTCAATGTCTCTTCTTATTAAACACCGTCCAATGAAAGAAATTGCAAATTGGATCAATTAGTTCTCTTCCCAACGCGACACCGATTGCATTTTTGTTCCTTTTCTTTTCCATATTTCATAATTTTCTAATTCTTATTAAACTATCTAGATCTCTATTTTTTAAAATGGTGCGACTTCAATTAAATATACAAATTATTTTATCTAATTTTTGAGTCAAAATTTAACAAGCAACATGTATTTTTAAGTAAAATTGCACCATTTTCAAGTTATTTCTAATGTTTTAAAAACTGAGTCGGACATCGAATCGATCGAAGAAAAGGTTTAAGGTTTAGAAGTTCAACCGGTAGTGAACCTCTATAAAACTGGTATATAATAAATAAGAAGTATTACTTACAAGAATAAGTGAAAATAAAATATTTTATTGAAATAAAAAATGCACCAATATCTATTATTATATAATGAACTAATAATAAATAAATATGAGTCTAATATAAAACTTAAAATAACAATAAAAATTAAAATTGTAATTTTGAAGGAAGTTGTGTCTCATCATGTCAAAAGCTCCAAATTCTCCAACGCTATTTAAAGATTCGTAAACTACGCTTTCATCCAAAGTATTTGCATCAACTTCTTCTACTGCATTAAAATAAATTGGGAGTTTTACTGGTGGTGTTAACGACAACAAGTTCCTTTGATGTGTCGGCCTCTTCTATCTCATTATTTTCCAATTCTTATCACTTTGAAGGTTATCTTTTAATAGAAAATTTTGACTTAAATTTATTAAAAATTTGTTCTCGAGGGATGTTATTAGTTACAGAATGAAGATGTTGCTAGTGGATTGAAAGGTCTTATATGGAAGATGATGGAGTTGGGGGCTACACCGAACAAGGGTTGTATGGAAGACGACGGAGTTGGGGGCTACACCGATTAAGATGTAACCCCTGCATCATCACAAATAGCAATCTGACCATGAACCAACGCGTAAAAATTCCTCAAATAATAGCATCAAGAAAATGTCAACAATAAGAAAATTTAAGAGCAAAACCGCAAACCTAAGACAAATGGTCACACACTCTTACTTCCTTCACCCGTCTTCTCCCGAAAAACGAAAGCCACAGTATTTAGTTTCATGCACTAGTATCAACAGACATTAAGGTTTCCCCTTTCCAGTATTTAGCAACCAAATCGGCAGAAATCAAACAGAGACTCGAAGTAATAGAAGGAAATGTAAATCTTCATTCTGCACAAACTGGTCCTAAAATCACAGCTAGAAAGATGATCTCACGGAACTTCCAGTAGAAACCCGGAACAAAACTTGCTCAAACCAAAACAATCTCAAGCCAATATTATCAATACTTCTACTAACCAAATGGCTTGACAATGAGCACAGAGCATGTAATCACTTCCAACTTTTTATGCCAAATGTCAGATATCAGTATTGCCTATTAAGATCAATCTAATCAAGCTTTTACTAAAACTACAAAACAGTAATAGCAGAGCAGACAAACTACAAGCGTCTGTCTAAATGAGTACACAAAAGGCAAAACCCAGAACTGAAATTTCACATTTTACCAACTTCAACCAACGTAAATCCATAAACATCAAAAAGGGCTCGAAAAAGATATCAAGTAGTACACACACTTTTGCGCATGCGACGAAAGTCGCTGGACTTGAACTCGTTGTGAGCCGATTTATGAAGGCGGAGCATAAAAAGCTAGCCTTTAAGATCAACAACTTCTTCATTAATCTCCTCGGTGGTCTTGGACCTGATTTCCTTCAGTTCTTTTTCTCTCTTTGCCATCATTACCACAGCAGCTGAACGGTTTCTGGAAGACGACAATGGCGTTTCCATTTGTTGGAGAACTGGCAGTGGGCATTTGTGACGGATTTGGATGCCGGAGAAGCTGGATTTGCAAATTTGGAACGCATGATTCGTAGGTATAATCACCGTCGAAAGACTAAAGATAATCTGTCGCTATCTGTGTGTAGTTTGTTATTCACTCAATCGCTCCATGAGAGTTTCAACGGAGTGGATAAAGACCAGACTCCTTTTTTTCTTGTTGTTTTTTTTGTTATTATAGTATTATTTTAAGGGATTAAATTAAATATCAAATATTTCGTGCCGATACAATATTAGTATTAATTAATACTATTTTAAACAATTTTTAAAATTATAAAACAACTTATATATAAAATTTTATATTAGAACTGAAATTATGAATATTTTAAAATTTAATGAAGTTATTATTTATTAAAATGATATTAAAATGATATTTTTAAATATAATAGCTATTTTCTTAGTTTAAAAAATCAACTTGATATTTAAATTTGTAATTTCTTAATTTAAATATATAAAAATTTAATTATTTAATTTATATATTTAAACTAGTATTTAAATATGAACTAATATCAATTAAATAATTTTATATTAATTTTAAATTATTATGGTACAATGAATATTAATTAATATAATACGATATTTATAACAATAATTCTAAATTCGTATTAATTCTTTAATATTTTAAGATAGTACTAAAAATGCAATTTGTTCTAATAGGTTATGGAACGTTAATCTGCAGAGTACGGGGTGATCGAGTTGGTGGAGTGAAAATATGGGGTCAAAAGGTTTTATGTTTAAATTTTTCTATTTACGCGATTTCGATCGATCCTATTATATAGGGCTTGTCTAGTGCGGAGCACCCAATTGACATGATTTGTAAGCTGTTGCATTAATGCGAAAATTTACCCAGTACGCATTCAAAGGATAATGACTGCGGGTTTTTTTATTAAAAAAACACGTTAATCTCTAAACTTAAAATAAATATATATATATATATATACACACACGTAAAGAAATACTTTTGGTTTAACTCAGTTCAATGGACCAAGTATGAGTTGATCAGATCTCAAGTTCAGTTTGAATTGTCCAATCCTAACCTACTCGAGGTTTAACAATTATTAAAAAAACATCGTTTTCCATTTTTTATTAAATAGAAAAGGTCGGGTTGAGTCGAGCCAACCTCTGGCTGGATTAAGATCTAAATTTGTTCACCACAGTTATAAAAGCATTTTTAGTTCATCATTTAACTTTTTTCTTATTAAAGTTGCACTTATTATTCTTTAAAAGCCCATTAAGTAAATTCTTAAAATTTTATTGTTATAATAAGTGTAAGCAAATTTTCTATTTTAACTTAAACTAATTCTCATTTGCATTTCAATTAAAAAAAACTGTTTTGCTAGTTTACTTTATCATCTCTAATTTGTAATAAAAAGTTATTAACAAAAATGATAAATTAATATGAACCTAAGTTCAAATATTAGATCTAATTAAGTTTAAGCTTTTTTATATAGTTTTGACCATCATAATAATTTAATTTAATTTAAATTCTTTAATTTAAAATTAACAAGAAATAAATTTAATTAACTTGAATTCAGTTTGAATCTAACTATTATTAATACTAATTATAAGATTACTTTAAAAGTTAGGGTTATAAAATTATGCCATAAATGTACTTTTTATGTTCATATTCTTATCGTAACTCATATATTAGTTAGTATTTAGGAAATGTAAATTTGATTCAATTCGGTTCAAAATTATTCAATTAAGTTTAAATTAATTGAAATTTTAATAATAGAAATTGCATTATTTAAATTGCTAGCCATGTGTTACGTATCGACAAATATTAAAAAATGATATAATTGACTCAAGTTAATTCGATTTTAAATTAAAATTAAATGCAAATTTCTAATTTGATAAAACAATATTATTATAATGTCAACATAAAATTTAATAAATTAAAAAGACTTAATTAAAATTTAAAATAAACGTAAGTTAAAATTAATTTAATTTATTGTCATTTTTACTAATATTTTGATAAAATAGAAAAAATTGCAATTATTTGAAATATTTGAAGGATATATTTAATTTATATAAATCCAAACTCGAATTATTCATTATCATCACACCCAGTCCAAACTCGAGTTATTATAACCCCTAACAATATTTGAACGAGGTTGCAATATTTGAAGTATTCGAGGGACATATTTAAGAGTTTAAATCTTCTGTCCAATATTATGTTGTTTTATTATGTTCTATTAATCTCAGTCATTTATTTATGTGGAGTCCATGTGAATGAAGTACACCTGAATGTCACGTAAATAAACGCGTCGCATAAGTAAACATGGATCCTGTATAAATAAATAAATAACTGAAATTTATAAGACAGAATAAGATACTGTAATATTAAAATTTCCGGTACACAGATTTAGTATATATGAAAGAAAGAAGCATTCGTAGAATGTATAAAATTTCCCCTTCGTTGTTTCCTTTGTTCGGTCAAAAACGAAACAAAAACAACCAAAAGAAGCAAACCCTCTTCCTCAAAACAATCATCATTTCCTAAGAAAAATCATAGATTTGAAGAACAGGATAAGCGAGAAAGTGGTCATTAAATGGGAATCGCTGAGGGTTGAATTGAAATTGAGTACGAAAATAGGGATAGGGAAGAAGAAGAAGAAGAGATCTGAAGGTCAACAAGCAGTATCGTTGGATGCGGTGATGGGTGCGACGGGCTCCAAACTCGAGAAAGCTCTCGGCGACCAATTCCCCGAAGGGGAGCGTTACTTTGGGCTCGAGAACTTTGGCAATACTTGTTATTGTAACAGCGTCTTGCAGGTTTTTGTCTCTTCCCTTCTCCTATATCTATCTATCTCTTTAATTGCCCAATTTTGTTTTCATGCATTTTGTTTTGTCATTCTTCGTCATTAACTTCGATTTTACGTGTTATCAACTTGGTTTAATCTGGATTTTCGATTATGCATCTAATTTGGAAGTTTATCGAGTGGTCTTACTGTTAAAAGTTCCAACTTTTAAACTTATGTTTTATCTGTCGGGTATGTTTATCGAATTCTATTGGACTTCGGTGTTAGGAGATCATTGTGTTCAGGATTGGTTTCTCTCTATCTTTTTAATGTATTTTGAGGGATTGTTCATTCCCCTAATTAAGGTATAGTAGTGTTTTTTTGCTGCCTTGAATGAGTTTCCTATTGAATTTTTTTTCCTTTACTGTGTTAGGTTTGGGAGAAAACAGTATTTGGATATATATTTTTTGGTTTCTGTGAATGCTAAGGTGTTTTCCTTTGGTCATATGGAGAATATTTCCTACTCTTTCTGCAAGACTGTTTGATGACTTGAAATGTTGTTCACTGTAGGCACTGTATTTTTGTGTACCATTTCGCGAGCAGTTACTAGATTATTATGCAACTAACAAAAATATTGCGGATGCTGAAGAGAATCTCTTGACATGCTTGGCAGATCTATTTACGCAGGTAAGAGTTCTAGAGTGTTGTGTATTGATCTTACTTTGGGTTTTTTGTATGAAGATTTATGATGGGTTCATGCTGTTTATCTCTTCAATTGATCCCAATTTTCTCCCTTTGGATTGTCTACATTCTTTGACTAGATGGTTTTATATTTTTTTGGCAACATGATTATCTGAATATTGTACTCTAAAATATACTAGAAAATTCAATGCTCGACGATGAAGTGTGGTTATTGTTAAACAAGGAAAAGACGCTAAGAGGGAGCACTCTCATTTAACATCTTTTCCAACTATAAATCTTTCTTAACTGGTCATTTTGTCATACTTGTAAATTGAGCTAGTGATCCCATCTGATGTGCTTTGCAGTACATGGTGTTATTACAATTTTCTTCAGCAACTCCCTCTTAGGTGAATGAAATGTAATATTTCCAGAGGAACTTTTTCTTTTTTTCTCTTTTCTTAATTTTCATCATGTCTTAATTGCATTAGAAAAGACTGTATTATCTTATTAACTGTCCATTAAAAGTTTTCCTCTGTTATTGGATCATTATATGGGATGGTCATTATTGCTTTAGATCAACAAATGAAATGAGTCTGTCTGGGGTGTTTGACCTTTTCATTTCCTAAATCTTTATCTTATGCAGTTATTGACAATATTTCTAGTATCATGTGATTACACCTGACTGACTATTGATTGAACAACTTTGGTTTTATGTCATGTATAACATTACATTGTTGAATTACAGAAGAGAGAAGCAAGAACAGTTTTATATGTTGCAGTACATATATTGTTCATTACCAAGCGATGGTGCTGTAATAACTATTGTTTCTCTTGTTTGTAGATAAGTTCACAGAAAAAGAAAACAGGTGTTATTGCACCTAAGCGTTTTGTACAAAGATTGAAAAAACAAAATGAGCTTTTCCGTAGTTATATGCATCAGGTATATACCCTATTCTTAACTTATTAAATGAGTTCAGGGGTTGCTGTCAGTTGAATATCCACTGTATTACTACTTTACAAAAGCCTTCTTGAGCAATATACTATATATATTATTCATATATATACTTCTCAATGCAGGATGCTCATGAATTTTTGAACTTCTTGTTGAATGAACTTGTTGACATATTGGAGAAAGAAGCAAATGCTGCAAAAAGTGACCCAGAAACTTCATCGCCATCTGAAAAGGCTGTAAATGGGCCAAAAACTGCCCAGGCAAATGGTTTTACAAAAGAGCCATTAGTTACTTGGGTCCACAAAAATTTTCAGGTGAGTGCTTTATTTTGTGTCTTCTTTATTGATGAGCTATATATTGTGTCTAAGCAATAGCAGACTATGACTTCCTCACATATGTGTTGCTGGATGATTTTTTATTTCTCCCATATTATGTGTTTCTTGATTCTCATTAATCTCACACCTATTGGATCAGGGAATACTTACCAATGAAACAAGGTGTCTGCAGTGTGAAACTGTGACCGCCAGAGATGAAATCTTTTTTGATCTGAGCCTCGATATTGAACAGAACAGCTCAATAACAAGCTGCTTGAAAAATTTTAGTTCCACGGAGACTTTGAATGCAGAGGACAAATTCTTCTGTGACAAGTGCTGCAGGTGGGTAGTTTTTGCCAACGCTCTTGTGGGTGACTTGTGTTATTGATAATCACCTTGTCTGCAATGGTTTTGTTATGCTTGGGTTTTGTAAGTTTTGCACAGTACAGCCTAGTTAAACATTGCATTGTTGAAGCTGCATTCCCGATACATGAATGCTTGTCCTTTTATATAAGAACCAAAGATGGGAATGATTGAAAAGCATATGACTTGGGAATTACTTGAGAGTGGTCTTGAGACAGTAATATAAAACGGTTTGATCTATTACTTATGCCATTACTGTTAGTTCTGTGCTCTGCCATGTGCTCTTTAATCAAAGTAAATTGCACTGGTTGGAATCTAAGTTAATCAAAGGTTTCTTTCCATAAATAGAGCAATCAAAACACTTTTTGGCCTGGCATTAGACATATTCAACTTTTCATGGTAGTTCCATTTGCTTTTAGTGTTTATATACTATTAGTCTCCATTATTTATACTGATTTTGGCAATCTTAGAGTGTCGAATCTTTTGGATGATTATATTTACATGCTCTTGTAGTTATTAAAATGTATGATATTTTTGCTACATCCAGTTTGCAAGAAGCACAGAAAAGAATGAAGATAAAGAAACCTCCTCACATCTTGGTGATCCATCTGAAGAGGTTCAAGTACATGGAGCAGTTGGGTCGATACAAGAAACTCTCTTACAGAGTTGTCTTCCCACTAGAGCTGAAACTGAGCAACACTATGGAGGATGCGGACATTGAGTACTCACTATTTGCAGTAGTTGTTCATGTTGGTAGTGGACCAAATCATGGGCACTATGTCAGCCTGGTGAAAAGCCATAATCACTGGTTATTTTTTGATGACGAAAATGTGGAGATGATTGATGAGTCTGCAGTTCAGACATTTTTTGGGTCAGCACAGGAGTTTTCTAATAACACAGATCATGGTTATATTTTGTTCTATGAGAGCCTTGGTGCTAGTAACAAGAGTTGAGAAGAGGACTGGTTTTGTTGATTAGGTGTTTTAATCATTCAGATTGGACACATCTTTCATTGCCTTCTGTGGTTGGTTTCTCTTCCCTGTGTCCTTCAACCAGTGGGAAGAGCTGTCTGATATCCATGTTTTAGGTATGGGTTGTGAAAAATGTATACTTGGTTGTTTCCATGTACAGTGGATGGTGGAAACACGTTGCCCTTTTTGCTTTGTTTCAGAATAAAAGGTAAAAATAGCCGCGTAAATGGTGCGGGATAACTTCATAGTTTTGTACTCTGCTTTCTGTAGAATTCTTAAACTGGCATGGCACATGCAATGCAATTGGAATTACTCGAAGTTTTATCATCAGATTAGTTACTTACGTTGTAGGTGTTTGTGATAGATCAAATTGTTATTGGAATTTGTTTAATCCTAATTTAATATAATGTTACTGCCATCGACTTTGCAGTAACATTGTACACTGGCATGACTTTACAGAGTTTCAAGTTTCAACTTACCTGTTGGAAGCTCCAGGAATAGAAGGGAATATAGCAATCTAAGTTTAATTCATTAGTATTTGCTTTAGCAAAATTCAGTTCTGAGAGGTTTCAAGAATTTCCGAGTGGATTAGATTAGTTCATCTTCCAGTTTAATACCAATGGTTTTGTTGAGTCCGAGTGGAAAGGATCATCAACTTCCTGAGTACTAGGAGCCTGAAGATTGATTCCAAGTACTTCCTGTCTTCTGGTTCCACCTAGATTATGATCGACTATGTTTCTTCCAAGAATTCAAAGTGTCCTACAATTTGATTTAGTTACATGAATAACAGCAACTTTTTATATGAAGCAATTGTAATCCCTGAAGTTCTCAAACTACATCAGATAAACTTTACAGGAGCCTGTCCTCAGCCTCTCACCTATAGGTTCAATCAACTTGTAGACATGAAAGTATCTACATCCAATAATGTCTCGAGGTCGATCATGTCATCCAAGTCTGCCATCATTCCATTGTCATAAACTCCCTCAGTTGCAGCCTGAAATGTTGTTATGAAGAAAACTAATAAGCACAACAATGCCTGAAAGGTCGTTATGAAGGAAACTGATAAGTACAACGATCACATTGAACTGAAGTTAGTACAGCAAAGTGGGTATTATTCAAATTGCATTCCCAGCACAGAAAATGGCATATCTCAACTTACTCATGCCAGTGTAGTGGATTCAGGCCTCGAAATGCTTTCAAATCATTTCATCATAGTTTCAAGGTTCTAATGTGCAAGTTCACATAAATAGGTCACATGGTTGATTTTGATCTTATACTCTACTACAAGCAGGGACATAGGAGAATTCAGAACTAATCTTGCCATGGAATCCCCTGATGGCAAGCTGCTTAGCTTTGAGAATACCATAAGATGAAAACACTAGAAGGTTTTGCAAAGAAAAGGGCAACGAATCCAAACCCAAGAGCTTTTATAG
>JAOSBP010000205.1:31397668-31408789 GCA_027563825.1 Erythroxylum mucronatum
TTGCTGCACGTAGTGGGTGATAAAAATATTTGCAAGTGAATTCTCTTTATTGATTCGAGTCGTATTGCATTATCTTTTTAATTAAAAAGATGTAATTGATAGATCAACATCTCAAGTATATGCGAATCAAGAATGCATATTAGTTATATTTAAATCGCCAATAGACAAGTGGCTGGACGGCAGATTGGTTGAATGAACGGGTCCATTTGTTGTGCAGACCATAATATGGTAGAATCCCCAAATGGCGGATCGGTAGAGCAACAAAGCAACAGACGGCTGAGTATCAGATTCACAGATACTATTTTCTTAAAAACTAGAACAGAAGTCAATTTGATGGGTGCCTTTTTTGCCTGTTTTAAATACTATTTTCTTCTAAACTTGTTATATTCCTTGCTTAGGTAACAAATTTGGCAGAAGTTATGTTCGTTCTGCTCATTCCACCAACGGACTTTTTATTCAACATCCGTCGCAACATTACAACAACGGATAATATTCCGTCGGTTTTCCGTTGACAATATACCGACGGTCATTGTCTGTCGGTAAAGAATAGCGTCAACTTTGTTACCGACGGTTTCTTTTTCGTCGCTTTCCGTCGGTAAGTATAATTGCCGACAGAAATGTTGCTTTCTCCGACGGAAAATTCCGTAGGAGATCCTGAGTTTTCTTGTAGTGTCGTAGTCAGCTTAACAATCAATCCTTTAGATAAAATATGGCAAGCGGTTAGAGTGGAATGTACATGTCTAATCAGTAGTTAGCCATATCATTTCCCTTTATTTTCCATTAACTTTAGTCATATGTCCATTAATTAGTATATATAGAGAGACGGAATCCGGAATTATTATAATATTTTTGAAAAGTTAAATGTATATAACAATTTATAAATTATATATTATAACTAAATAATTTAAAATTAAATGATGATTTTAATTTAATTAATATTTATACATTCATTATATTTTCGATTCTTGACTTGATAATTATTTGAAGGACCACAGGACATAAAATTTGATTTCCAATATAATAACAATCTAAACTTTGGTCAAACGAATTTGAGATCAAGTATCGATTATTCAGGTAGTTAAAATATTAATGTATTTTTCCCCTCAAAAAAAAATATTAATGTCATTTTATTCTTTTTTAATATTGTACTGCCTACATCTATTGAATTTCTGGTAATGCTTGAATTGAAAGTTAAATCGATAAGACAAGAAATTTAAAGTTTAAAAGGTATTAGACAGTCATAAAATAACTAAAAATTGAATAAAATTAAAGATTTTGAAATATAATTGAAAGAAATTATTCTTACTATCGAAGAATTTTAAATTTAATTAAAAAAGATATTGTTAAATAAAAAATAATTATTTTATTTTATTTTATAAAAACTTATTAATTTACAAAAATTGTTCGATTAACTAATAAACTGGTCGATTTAACAACAAAAGTTATTAAAATAATTTGATCTAGAAAGTTAAAAAATGAATCTAAAAGTTAGACAATTCAAGATTTTTTCGATTAAATTGATTCACTAATTGAGTTTTTAATCATTAATATATACATTAAATTGAACTCAGATTTTCTTAAGCAAATTTTAAGTTTTGGATTAAATATCCAATTTAGACTAAAATTGGGGTTTCAACTTAAATTCGGATTAGAATTTTTGAACTTTTACATGATTGAATCTGACTCAAAATTTGATAGAATTAAGTTTTGTTTATTAACTTCAATTTAAGCTTGAATTTGTGGTTGCAAGTCTATGTGTATTTACTTGTATTGAGACTCAGAAAATTGGACAGGCAATATTGACAAGTCTATCCACCATGAAAGGTCACGAGCAAAGAGCGGCGGTACAATTGGATCCCAGTTCCATTCATTTTCCATTGATCTTATTTTAGTGTGGTTGATAAAAGTAGGTGCCCAAGTCTTTCACGGTTGACTTCTCTTTATGGGCTTGAGTCATACTGTAATATACAACACCACTTGTTTTTGTTTTTAATCTTATACTAGGGTATTTACCGGCGGATCTAGTGATTAATTCCTTCGCTGATTTATAGGCACCTCACAGGATAGGACAGCTAGTTCAAGGATTTAAGGTTGTTTCATACCCAAAGTCAAGGATCGTAGGTCCCTTCCACTCAACTACACCCCTTGAGTGATACATCACCACTTGTACTTCATTGTTTCACACTCACTTAAATTAAACCCGATTTATCTTTAATCCTAAATCACTCTAATTAGGGTTAAATAATTTAATTTTACGTTTAACTTAATTAACTCTAATTTCTAAATGATCCTAATTATCTATAACTAACCATAATTTAGAATTCTCAATACTAACAATACGATATATTGTACTCAATAAAAAATCTCAATGTACAACTAATTAGCTTGAAGGGTTTTGGAAGACTAGATCTCTTATGATTTGTTTTGTTTTGAAACGTCAAAAACAAACAAGCCTTAATATCGAATTACAGTAGTTAAAGTGAGAGGACAGAAGCTTTTTAGAAGTTTGTCATCACTGACTTTGCCGAATGGCCTTTACAACTTCAGAGATGGATTGAAATTTGCGCCTTTCCTTAACAAGCAGCTTTCCCATCTCCAGAGCCTGGTGCTCACATTTAGCTCGTTTGGCAGCATCAACAATTGACTCAAAATCTTCAACATGAGCTACACCCACAATCCTCCTGTAAATTGAAAAGTTCAGAATGGTTGAAATATTGTAGACCATAATTTCTCTCAAGCAAAACAAAATTAAAAAAAAAAGTGCGGATACTACGATTGCCAAATGAAATTCTTCATCTCACCTTATCATTTTTGCTGCACCAAATCCAAGGGTGTCATGGAGCAGATCTGTCATGAATTTCTTCTGCACAAGAAGCTGAAGTTCAGGATTGTTGTAAATTTCAGGAAGGTACGCCTCTCCATGGCCATTTTTGTGCTCGTTCCAGAGGGCTGTAAACTTTTTATAGAAAAGAACCCAAGTCTCCTCTATGGTCTTTAAAATCCATTCTTTATACTTCTGCAAAAATGTAGCTTTCACGTGTAAAGCTGTAGCCCAATTAATGAATACATATTCCAACATAAAGCAAAATAAAGCTCATGAAACACACTTTCCAGTTTATAAGCAAAAACAGGAATTTAAACAATCATAATACTGATTTTATATTTCAAGTATGCATGAACAAAGACCAGAGAAAGGTGATGAGATATTTGTTCTATACATACTTTTCTGTCATTCTCTTGATTGGCATGTCCATCTTGAGCATAAAATGCCAAAATTAAGTTCCCAACAAAAGCACCAGTATCATAACCCATCGGGCCGACAAATGCGAATTCTGAATCCAAAACCTGAGTTGAATCCTGGGTAACCATGATAGAGCTAGTATGAAGATCGCCATGTATTAAAGCCTGGGCTCTTTCACAGAACCTACAAGAATGTTGATAATGATAGATTAAGAAATAGATTAACACAAACATATTAACAAAGATAAAAATGTAGTAAAATAGAGTCCATACATAGATTTCAACTCTGCAACTTCAAGTTTTAAGGTATTATCCTCACGAATGGCCTCAGCGTCTCGGTCAAGATAAGGGGAAGTCCAACGATTGTTTTGAGACACTCTGTATGGGTCAGAGAACACAACTTGCTCCGTAAGTCTGCATAACTCCACATTGGCACAATATTCAGCAACTGCACAGAATTCGGCAGTTGCAATCATGTTTGATGCATTGCGTATAAATTGTCATCTCTATGACAGAGAGGAAAAAGCATGCCACCAACCAGAATGACATCAAGGAATAAAGGAAGCAGACCATATGACATACCATCACGCTTATGCTCTGTTGTGGTACGATAAATAAGGGATGTGTAGAACAGAGTCCTTGCCATATAGTTTGACATATGTTCTGCTAGCATCGGGTACTCAATTCCAGCGACTAATCCTTTCCTGAGGATTATATGTGGGGGCTCCAAGTATCGCATGCCAGTCAAAGACATGGTACGATCAAAATGATAAACTTCAGGCACATGTTCAGGGCATAACTTGCCGTGTTTCTTGAGTGTCAAAGATTCAAAGTATGCTCTCTCCTTACTCATAGGCCACGATTCTCCTATCAAACGTACGTATGGAAGTGCCTGCAATCAAACACAAAAAATTGTTTGTTTATACCTCAATCGTTTGATTGATAAAATTATTATCTACCTAATTTAAGTTTAGTTATTTTTTTAACAAACTCAAAATCAACTAAATTTAAATAATATCTTATGCCACTAGAGATATTAGATTCATTTTTCAAATAGTATTGAGGTCTATTATTTTGAATAATATAATGGCAGTAACTAAATACATAATTAAATTCCTATCTTATTAAGTAGTTACAACATGTAACCAATTACTTACTTTTCTTATATTTATATTTTATTTTAAGTAGAATTGATCTTATTTAGTATATTTGATACTAAATTAGTAAACTACGACATAGGTTAAGTTTAAGAAGAGTTATTGAAGTCAGATAAAAAAGTTGTATGTCTATTATGAAATTTTGCCACTAATCTTTGTTGAGGATTTGATGACAAAGTTTTGGAGATATGTCAATATCATGTTAATGACAAAATGTAATGACTTTCTGAGTTGACAAATATCTTATAAACTTCAATGAAAATATATGAGATGTATGTTCACACCATGATAGCAAAATGCAAGAGGTTGCATGAAGTAGAGCTAAAAGGTATACAATATTGATGGAATTATTTCACTCAATTTAGTTTACTAAAAACATAAATTTGGACTACAATTAAGGCTTTGCTATAATTCGATAATAGTTGTAATTAGAAGGAAAAATAATCGCATGACTTTTCTTGCCTATACGTGGTATGATAGAGATCATATATATTTCTAGTTCGTATTTATGAGTATTTGATACTAATCCAAATTCAACATTACTACAATGTTCAACGAATGATAAGAAATAGATTGTTGAATAAATGGAGTTAATCCAAATTTATACAAATAGTTTGTATATATTCGAACAAAGGAGACTTATGATTAATATAAGTAACAAGAATATAAAGTTGAATAACTAAGATTATCCTATTATGTCATATTTCTTAAATAAACATGATGAGAATTATAAAGTTACATAACAGGATATATGTATCTTTTTTACTTGAATTGCATGCAACTTATTAAGCTGAAGAATAACCAAATCAATAAGTTTAAGAATAACCGAATCAACCTTTGGTGAAAAGATGATGATGGTATAAAATTGTTAAATTAATATATGTGATGTATTGAATGGAATAACAATCATAAAAGGATGGCTATAATATTTCATTAGAAGTACTAATGACTTTATGTGATATGGTCACATATATTAAATGATATTGATTTAAAATTGTGAGAAGTTCAAATTGTTTAAATCTAAGTAGAAATTACACATTAAGAATGCTAAAGCACTTCGATGAAATTGATATGGTGAGTTTTAAATTTTCCAGCTATTTAAGTAATGAGATTCTCTAGTGAATACCTTCATAACTAATTTCCATAAGAATATGGATTTGTATAAAGAGGAATATACAGTATGAAGTATTATATGATTCAATATTTTTTCTTCCACAACTATACCTAGTATTAATAATTTACCCTTAGTAATTCTATTTAAATCAATTAACAAGATTTCATAATAGATATGAAAAGCTAAGACTTTGAAAGAGTCAAATTTAAATGATTTTGGGATGTGATGCTTAGTTGAATCTTGTATTATCCAATAAGTTTAGAACTAAACTCGATAATAAAAGGTTATGAGATATCTAAAAGTCTAAATATAATCTTACAAACTCATTGAACAAATTGTTTGTTTCAATGTATACTTATATGAAAATGGTTCTCAAGATATGTAATGTAAGTAAGATGGAATTTGGAAAGTTCAAATCTCATGATAATACATCAAATTGGTACTATGGCTTTTGTTGATACAATTAATGTATAATTAAAAAGCTACTAGCAGTTGAAAAATTCACTTTCATGATGATCTCAAAAAGTTTTATATGGAGATGATTGTGAATTTATCATATCTATAAGAAGATTAACGAGAGTACATCTGTCCACTTTAGTATGAGTATGTATAAATATATTGCTTATAGAGAAAACAAATTTCATATTTCAAATATTAAAAGGCTTAATTACTAAAAAAATTCTAAACTTTCGTCAAATTTTCAATTAGCCCGAACTTTAAAAAATAGCAATAAAATGCTTAAAGTTTCAATTTGTTTCAATTCTAGCGTGATGTTAGTCTTACTGTTATCTTTACTAATGTGACATTATCACGTGTCAATGAGCCCTCATTAATTAGACACATCAACAAAATTAACAGTTTTGAGTTTGATTATTGAAATGGCATAGTTTCAAACCTAAATCCCTAATTTCCTCGCACTCTCACACCCTAGTTCGTAATCTATAACCTAAGTCCCTCACTTCGTTCTTACTCTCACACCCTTGTTCTCACGCAAAAAATAGATTACTAGACTCATGAAAAATCATAAACCACTATAAAAAAAGAAGTATCTTAATCGACTCTACAAGCAAGAGCAAGTCCATATTTGTTAAACTAACCTGGTAACTGTCAATTCCAATCACCAAAAATAAAGAAAACGCACAAATGTCGAAAGCAAAAGATGAAGAGAAGTTAAGAGAGAGAATATTCAAAAAGAGAAGAGATTAGAGACGACTTAGGTGGTCTTTTTATTTGCCATTAGCATAGATTACAGTGTAACCATAATTCTTGTTATGGATTTTATGATTTTACAATTTGGTTTGAATAATATCGTTCTGTTACATTTGAGTATGCAAGAGTTGTGGCCAGGTTGCTTTTACGATGGTTACCACTGAAACATGTTTTACATTTTACTCAGTAGATTTCATACATGTTTCTAGTTTGACAGTAGCTTACCCTTTATATTTGTCAAGAATTATCTACCATTCTATTTAACATGAAATATTTGATAGTCAAATGTTTTCTTAGATTACAAGTTATAGGTTACAAACGATAGTGTGAGAGTGAGAGTGAGTAAGAAGAAATTAAGGATTTAGGTTTGGGATAACAATGCCTGGGTAATTCTCTAAAAAATGAAACGATGTCATCTCAATTCTATAATGAAATGACGTCATTTCAATAATCAAACTCAGACTTGCTAATTTCGCTGGCATGTGTAATTAATAAGGGTTTATTGACACGTGGTAGTGCCATGTCCGCAAGATAACAGCGAGGCTAATGTCGAGCTAGAATTGAAACAAATTGAAACTTTTAGCATTTTATTGCTACTTTTTAAAGTTTAAACTATAATTAAAATTTTGACAAAAGTTTAGGCTTTTTTTTTTTGATAAATCACCCTTGTTAAAATTACAATTGTCTAAGAATGACTCTTATTGGATATGAAAAGATAACCACTTAATTATGAGAATTGGATCTATAAAGATAGATATGGATGTTATTTTCCTATTTTAGTCTAAGTACATAGCTAATGTTTTAAAAGTGTTTAGTATTTGAGATATCTCAAAGTTGTAAAGTATCAAATATATCCATTATTCTATGTATGAGTTGATATTTGACTTCAAGCTTATAAAAATATTAACTTTATGAGTAAATCCTAGTTAAGGTATATTTTATTTAAAAAACTATTATTTTGGGTTTTGAGATGTTTTATTATAGCATTAATTACTAATCAAGCCATAATGCATTTTTTATTTAGCGAAAATGATTAAATGGATAAATGAGTTCTTTAATGAACTTTTTCTTATATTGTTTAGACAGTAATATATTACAGAACATTAGATTTATTGGGCATATAAAAGAAACTAAGGTCTTATCAAAGATCCAAATATGTATTTAGGTAGTTTTTCTTAATTACAATGATAATTAAGATGAATTTTGTATAATTCTCTCACTAAACTATGTCTTGGTAGTAGCATTATCGTCATATATAGATATGGTATAAGATACTTAAATGATTAGCTTAGTGCAAGTGGTAGATTATTGGTTTATGTCCTACAGTCAATTAATTGGTTATAATTTAGTGACATAATTATTTATAGACATTCTTTATCTTATACATATTTAGATGTATATGATAAAGTTCATAAGATAAATATAAATTGCAAATGAAATTACAATAAGACCATAATTATGAGATTCATATGGCATTTATATTGTAACTAAATTGTTCCTAGTCACTATTCTATTAATACTAGACATTAATAGAATAAAAAAAATATCACACATTATGTTTATTCCTTATAAAGGAAGTAATCAGTCTCATAGACTAAAGTGTAGAGATACTTAAATAAACATGTGGGTGCTTCTTAAAAAACAAGTTCACTGAACTGACTCTATATGAAAATTTGATTTAGAACATTACGTGTATGACTATAGAAATTTTCATTATGATGATTGTATAAGTGATCCGTTAACTTAAGATCTCTAAAGTAGCTCGTATAGCGATTTGCTATATTTTAATCCTACTTATAACCTATTTTAGCTATAGATAGCTCAGTCGATAGTTACTGGATATAACATAAACTATGTGAAAAAAGTTGAGTGATCAATGTATGATTCATTATCCTAAAGTAATTAAAAAGAATGTTCTGTTGTTCTCGACTAATATTAATTTAGAAAATCCTTGGCCAAGGTAGAATGACACTTTGAAAATAATTATCAAATGTCATTAATTAAATTATTTACCAATGGTGAAGAACTAATACGATTAGAATCAAATAAATAGAAATTAATTTCAAGCTTTATATCTAATCAAAGCATTATATGGTGAAAAGATTGAATTATACGAAAAATTATACACAAAAATTGTTAAACATCAATCTTGATCTATAAATTTAAATTATTCAATTAGGGAATTAAAGATAAATTAAAGAGTTTTAATTTATGTAATCCCAAAAATGATTTAGGGTTATAATTTATATCCATTGCCAACATATTTGGAATCTTATGAGCTACACACAAAAAACAAGTTGAAGAGAGAAAAGATATTTTAATCAAGTTAAACTTGATTGTAAAGTTTAAGAAACTCTATGATTAAATATGAGATATTCAATAAATAAGAACCAATATATAATATTACGTCTTATTTGGGAATTACTGGTATTTTGTTAGAATTAATTCTAATTCTAATTAAAGTTTAATTGAAATTAAAATTTTATTTCAATTAAATGACTAAAATATCTAGAATATATTATAAATAAACCTGGACTATAAGGAAGCTAGCACTCTTTGCTTAAATCTCTCTATAATATTATAAAGTTCTCTTAATATGTTCTATAGATACTGTTAGAGGTCAAATACTTGTGCGACTATGGTGATTAAGAAAAGCTAGTTTCAAAAATAGTTCGAAGAAAATGACGAGATAATGATTAAGCTTCACAATAAAGTACGAATTAAAATTTTTACTTTTTTATATTTTATGTATTAATCATGTTATAGATTTAAAGTACTCTTGGCTTTCAAAAAATCTTACGAAATCAATTTCCAATTATTCTATTGTATGCGAGATCAAATCCTGCCTCAACTTACCAAAAACCATGTCATACCACTTTTCAAAATAATCTCCAAATGTAAGAAGATACCTTAAACAACAAAATTATTTGTCCTCGTCACAAGAAATCAAATGGACTGTCTATAGTCTAACAATTAGTAAAGAACAATTGAATCAAGTAGATCTCGTAAACACCAGTGATGAAGAATGGTATATTATAAGCAAAGAACTTTTTAGAAGGTGCATCAAAGTCGTAAGAAACAAATCACATTTCACCTGCCCTTTCCTAATATTTGTATAGGCATCGCTTACCATTATATATTTCTAATTTTCCTTTTAGCTCAACTTTTTTTTTTCTGATACTAGACCAGTTTCCTCGCCTATTCAAACTAAAGGAAATTTGAGAAGAGGGGAAAAGAAGAAAGTAATAAGGTGTTTTTATTGGAATAGTCTAGTTATCTATACCAGAAACAGAGAAAGAATATCGTATTTTCCTTTTTTTTTCCCTAAAGCATATACATGCATTTATACAAGGATACTCACTCTATTCTAGCCAAAGATTACGTATGTACATCTGTAAAATAAGAAACAGCTAGAGTCAACGGTATTTAAAAATCTAATATGATTTTATTTCCTAACACCCCTCCTCAAGTTGGTGCATGTATATCTGTCATGCCCAACTTGCTCACAGATTCTTCAAATACTCTTCTAGACACTCCTTTTGTTAACACATCTGCAAGCTGTTGATCAGACCTTACAAATGGCAATTCAATAACCTTACGTTCCAACTGTTCTTTTATAAAGAATCGATCAATCTCTATGTGTTTGGTCCGATCATGTTGAACCGGGTTGAATGCAATCTCAATTGCTGATTTGTTATCACAGAAAAGCTTCATAGGAGTTTGCAACTCAAATCCGATGTCTTTCAATAACTTCTTGATCCACAGTAATTCACATATACCCAAAGCCATACCTCTAAACTCAGCTTCAGCACTGGACCTTGAGACTACTGATTGCTTCTTACTACGCCAAGTTACCAAATTCCCGCCAACAAACATAAAGTAACCTGATGTGGACCTTCTGTCATCTACACATCCTGCCCAGTCTGCATCAGTGTGGCCCTCGACTCGGAGGTGACCATGATTTCTAAATAAGACACCTCTTCCTGGACACCCTTTCAAATAGCGAAGAATTCTTCTCACAGCAACCAAATGAGAGTCACGTGGATCATGCATATATTGGCTTACAACATTTACAGCAAATGCTATATCAGGTCTAGTATGCGCCAAATAAATTAACTTACCAACGAGTCTTTGATACTGCACTTTGTCAACTTTTGTATCACCATCAGTGCCTAAACATAATTTCAGATTTTGCTCGACTGGTGTATCAACCGGACAGCAGTCAATCATTCCACTCTCAGCTAGTAGGTCCAACACATACTTCCTTTGTGACAAAAAAATCCCATCCTTGGACCTTGCCACTTCAATTCCCAGAAAATACTTCAAATCTCCTAAATGCTTCATCTCAAATTCATTTGCCAAGTACTTTTGTACTAGATCAATTTCTACTTCGTCATTTCC
>JAOSBP010000205.1:31417275-31427391 GCA_027563825.1 Erythroxylum mucronatum
ATTTGTCTATTTTCTGCTTCGTCTGATTTTTGTTAAAACGTATTTCGTCTGCTTTTCATTTCTTCTTCTTTTTGGTTGTCATCAAAATCATTCAAAACGTAAAGTCAATTTGGACTTAACAATTCTCCCTCTATTTCTCATTTTTAATAAAATCACATTAAAAATCAATTATACCTGGAAGTTGTCAATGAATTCATATACACTTATTTTTATATGCAAAGATTCAATATTTATGTGCATATATGTTAACATTATGCATAAGCAAGAAAAATGCATTTCCTTAATCTCTCTTTGAGCTCATATATACCAAATTTTCAGGTTCTAACCTTTAGTATAGGAATGGGATGTTACACTAAGGCTATGCTTGGTTGAGTAGTTATTAATGGAATGGAATGGAATGTTATTCCATCATTTGGGAGGAGGGTTTTATATTGGAATGGAATGGAAGGGGAGAGTTTCACATTACATCTCATTCCATCCTAAACAGTAAAAATAAGTTACCTTTGATTTGGGAGGTTTAGAATGGAATGTAAAATGATAAACAATATTTCACTATATTATATTATGAACCATTCTTCCAAATAATTTTTCACTATGTTACATTATGAATTCTTCCATCCCTCCCAAACAACAATTTTCTAATAGTACATCTATTTGCATTCCATTCCATTCCATTAAAAACCTTACGTCCAATCAAATATAGGCTAAGAATTTAAATTTCTAAAAAGAATTGGAGAAAATCTAAAACTTGAGGTAGATGAAGAAAAATAAAAGGAACCTTGATGTCCCATTAACTTAAAAAGGTCATTAACTTTTATGACCAAATTATTTAATACCAAATAGGTAGGTATTAGTCTCTTTAATTTTAGTAACTAATCTCAATAGCTAGGTGTATCATTTTAGTCATTCATTATTGGTATAAAAAATTGAGCCATTTCGAATGCTTTTCACTAGTGTTAAGCAACCTAGTTTTGTAAAAAGTTTTTTGCCTTTACAACTTTAACTTTCTTGCAAAAGCACAAATTGTTGATTGCATAGTGAATTGTGATCAACAAACTTTGTTATTTTATAATTTTTATAAATATTTTTGTTAGCTTATGTATGAATTGGTGATAATTACATTGTGATAATTGCAATAACATCCTAAAGCTATAGACATGATGTCTTTTACTAATACTACATTAAATTCAAATAATGTTTATATGGTTTATTATTGTGGTTTAAAAGCTCCATTAAGAACTTCATGCAGTGATAATAATCTAGGAAGGAGATTTATGGATGCCCTAAATAACAATTAATTTTTTAATAAGGTAAAAATGTTGATATCTATTTTTTATGTTTTTCTTAATAATTATTAGTTTTATTTCAGATTGAAAGATGTGATTTTTAAAAAAAATGGTACGATGAGAAATTTAGTGAGAGGGCTATTAAACTGATTCATAAATTAAAGAAAGAAGAGTGTATATTGAAGAAGGAAGCCAAAACAACCACAGTTGAATCAAGAACAATGATGGAAATTGAGCAGCAAATAAATTTCATGAAATAAGACATTATTTTCGTGAACAAAAGAGAAAAATGAGTTGAAATGTATTTTAGTGATTATTGTAAATAGGGTTTGTTGTGCTTATGGTGAGTGCTATAATAAAAATGTTATGGGAAAATGGAATTGAATTGAATATTTTTGTTTCAAATTTAAATTATGATGAATGAAAAAAAGACTTTGGTTGATTGTCCTATCTCTTTATTGTTTTGTTCCTATGGTTGGTATTCTAGTAGTGAGATAAGAGAAGTGTTATATTGGTACGTAAGAACAAAGTGAGATTGTTATTTATGAAGATGCCTTAATGGACATTTAGACACAAAACTTATGTTTTAGAGATAGGACAAAGTGTTACTCCAAAGTTCACCTCAAATGCAAGAAGTTCCACACAAGTGAATAAGCGATATTTTTGTTCTAACAATTGACCACCCGCATAGATTACAACCACTTAAATGATCAAGTAATCAATAGGATGAAAAATAATATTACAATATGAGTGTCAGAAGAACATGAACCCTAATTAAAAGTGGTAATAGTCATCAAGAAGTATATTTTGTAGTTTTATATCATAATTAATAATCTGAGCACTACGTTATTTATGCAAATATAGTAATCATCTTACAATGCCAAAAACAATTAGGATCGTCTATTCCAAATAGGCCATCATCTTATAAATTCTTCACTGTAACAAGAATATCTAAACATATCCGCAATGTTCCTTTATTAAAAAAAAAAACTCCAAAAGCTCCTCTTCCCAACTCTTCTTTGAACCCATTTGTAAGTAATTGCACAATGATATGGATTATACTAACTATATAAGTAAATAATTATTACTTATTTTTATATTTTACATACGTATTTATGTATTTATTTATTTATACATTTATTTTATTACTTTTTTGTATGTGGATCTATCGGAAACACCACTCAATTAGGAATAAAGCTACGTACTTCTGGACCTCTCTATTACCCACAAATCAGAGGGACTCTTATTGGGATGTTATTGTTGTTGCATAAGTAAATAATTATACCATTAACATCTATCCATCTACAAAAGTAACAAATATATTTATATTAGTTAAAATTTATATACAAAATAACAATAACATCCACCTATCCATATATATACAAAAGTACCAACTTTTCTATATCCATCTATAAACAAAAATACCAACAACAGAAGTACCAACAACATTTATCGATCCATCTATATACAAAAGTACCAACAACACATATAACAACATTAAACATTGCTTCCCTCATCTGCATTTGACTGGGAAGGTTGTTTATGTAATGGTTGAGTGAATGATGCTCGCCTTCTTATTTCTTCATATTATAACTGTTGGAAGTCATGGTAGATTGTCCTCTAAAACTTTTATACCAATAGGTTCAAAATACAATTTGAATGAATGCGAAGCAACTTTTCCATACTTCATTTTACTGCTATAAGAAGAGCTAGCAACCTACAAACACACATGTTATTAATATTATTCATTCGAATTAGTTATTAACAATGTAATGAATGCCCATATATGGAACTCCCAGTGTTGCTTTGTTGACTCAATACGACGATATCTTCAACTATGTTTGCACCGATAACCTGTGAAGATGCCTCATTGATAACCTAATAAATATGATAAAAATAACTTTGTTACTTTGGTATATGAAGCAATACAGGTTTGATAATCAAAGAATGTTTTATATCTATAAAGATTCCTGACCAGGTTGAGTTGATAATCAAAGAATTTTTTTGGCATTATGGCCAGAATTGCCATATTTCCTACATTTTTGTACATGTCCCTTTCAATTCAATTTGTTTTTTATTTTTCAAATTCTCAGGCTCATTTACTCCTCTTTAGCTATTTTTGGTCTCCCTGGCATGACTATTTTTAGTTGTGGGATTATCTTCTGCGTTAATAGTAGGCCAAAAAGTTGCACCCTTAATAGGTTACAACATATGGTCATACAATCTGAGAAATTGAGCCTTCTTATAGCAATCATCTACAAATGTCTTCGCCCTTTATTTAGAATGATGCATAGCACTTACAGCATACTTACAAGGGTATCCATATAGATTCTATGCTCAATAACTGCATGATTAGTGTCTACCAATGTTTACAATATGCTTGTCATCATCCATTGACATTTCATATGCCCCATCTCCATTTTATACTATTCTGCATTCCATTGCATCTTTCTTGTTCTTCTCCAATTTCTTCATAATCTTCGGAGCAAAATTTGGCTTCTAAGTATGTATAAATTCTCTCATATCTACATGTCTCTTCTTCATTATGATTCTAATTATTTCAAGCATGTTGATAACTAACCTATCTCTTACTAGCAAGATCCACCCAATAAAGGTTTTGCTCATATTATCATCAAAAATTGGGCATTTCGATTCAAAAAATGCTAATAGATATTCAAGTTTTATTTTATCCAATCCTTTTAGCTACTAATTGAAACTTTCTGTGTATTTTGACTATGCATAATTCCATAACTGCTTCAACAAATCCTTCCCTTCTAGTTCACATACCAATTATAGTATATTTGCCTAACACATATCTGATGAGTGGCATATGATAATTTCTCTTATGCAACTCTTCCCTAAAACATTATAAAGAATTTAGTTAATATAAAAGAATTTGTATAATAATTAATTAGAAATATATGAAAAATAAGATACTTTTGCATATCTAATATAACTGTAAGCCATTCACCACTATCTAATTCCAAGATAAAAGCCATCAAATTCATAAACTACGTCCATAGACATTATTCTTTACCTTCACAACAACTTAAGTCAATGGATACATCCCTCCATCACCATTCCTCCTAACTGCATTCAATAAATGGCTTTAGAATTTTGTCTTTAGAAAGTAGCAATCAATACCAAATTTAACCTTAAATGCCTCCATCCTTTTTTTATGGCATAAAAGCAAATGTATAACCATTTGAACTACAAAAAAGAGATAAAGAAGTATGAAAACATGTATAATCTTACATAATTGTTTGATGATATGCATAAATATAATTTTGCATACCTGTAACAAAGAAGCATCTTCATTCCTTGCTAGTTGTAATTACATTGTTGAACCTGGATTACTAATCCTAAACTCATATATATACATATTCATTCACAAAATCAGTTGTCTTCTCTTTTCTCTATTTCCTCTTTGCTGCTTTACACATACTTGACGTAGCATTCAACTGACAAAGAGTTATCTTTGTTAAATTTTATGTTCATTTAGGATATGTTCAAACATTTTGGAAACGTTGAGGGTTCAATTTGAACGTTTCGAAATGTTATAGTCTATCATGTATTATGTTATAAATGTTGAGGTTCAAAATACACTTTTAGCTCATAAATAATATATACACGTAATTTTTGCGAGTTGTCAAAAAATTGTTGTTGATACGCTGCATAACTAATTCAGAGCAACAGACTATTTTTTATAACTTTAAATTGAAAGGGATATGGAGTAGAAATACACAAGTTAGAATTTGAACTATTCCTTTTATGTCAATCTCATTACTTGCCCCCTCACAATCTGAAGCTCCAAAGCTTCCAATTTCTTGATAGACGTGGAGTAAAACTTAAGATTAGGATCATGAAGGTAGCGAACTTGGTTTAATAAGGACTCAAAGTTTGATGATTATAACAATGGAGGGTGTTAGGATTATAATTAGACATATAAGATATTAATTATAGTGGGATTCAAATAGATGTAGTTGTTACACTTGTAGTTGTGAAAGGATCCTATGCTATATTGAAGTCTATTATCATATGGGTAATTTAATTGTTTTATTGCTGAATTTTGTGGAGTTCGTGGATAGAAGAAAAAGTGAAGTAGTTGTTGCGTGTTAGAAAAGGGCTCTTGCTGGTGAATATCGTGTATGTCTCTATCTATAGAAGAAGTGCATCTTATATGGGAATCTTGCAATCAACAGTGCAGTGGGCATTGAAAAACGTAGCTTATGTGATTTTTTGGGTTCTAGTTTTCTAATCTCTAAAGGAGTTATTCTTTTTGGCTTGTGCGTTAAATATACAAGTGTGTCATGGGCCATCTGATTTAATTAGAATTGTTCAAGCATCGTCTTTGCTCTTTGGGTGTTTGCAGTAGTGAATGAGTATTCCATCTTGTGACTCACGTTATTGATCTCTATTGGTGTGTGTCACTGCTGCTGGCTTCTCATGGTTGTGTAAAAATGTGGTTCATAGGCGTGTATTGATTTTTGGTGGGTGGCTCATTGTTCTATAACTGTCTTGTGCATGTGACTTCTGGCGATTGGTTGATTGTTGGATGTGCAATCGATATGCTTCTGGTTTATATTTCGTGGGTGATTTTGGTGAAGGCTTAATTGATTGATCTGTCACACTGAATATGTTCTTGGTGCAACCATAAGCTAGTTCAAAGTATTGCGTGATTCTGCTAATTTCTGTCAATAATTTTCATATCTATTTCAAAGGAGAGGAACTCATCGAGAAGTTGTTCTTGTCTATCTCAAGTGTATTTAGTTTTCATTATTTATTATTTTAATCATATGAGTTATTTAGTTATTAGTCTTTCGTTAAAAGATTGATTGAGAAAATCCTCTGTTAATATTAGTACGAGGCGGTCGTACTATTGAGTGTGAAATTCTTTCACGGGAAATGAGGTAAAGAGGTAGTGTCAAGGGTTGAGTTGTGTCGACTCAGTAAAGCTTTGGGTAAATCTATTGTACTTCGGTGAAAGTGATTAAGCTGGATGAGGGCTTTGTAAACGTAGATAAGATTTGTCAAACTTCGTTACCAAATTTCTAGTGTTATTTGTTATTTCGTTTTTTATTATTTTTATTTTTGATTTGTGCTAGAGACGTCCACGGTAAAATTGAAAAGTTTTCGAAACTACTACTCCCTACGATTTTTCAGAGAAGATTAAAATATGTTGTAAAGGGGACACGTGTAGTAAATGTTTTCCTTTTGCAAATTGTAAATGTTTAGGAATCTTTTGTTTTATGATCTTATCTTTTTTTGTGGTATTTTTTGGCTACATTTTAATTGTTTATATTAACATAATTTATATTTTTATTATTGATAATAATTAAATATTAAATTAATTTTATAAGTTAAGTAAATAATTTTAATTTATAAAATCTAAAGTAATTATAAAATTTGAAATTCATTAAATTATTAGATTTTATTGATAAGAATTATGTTAGTATATTAAATAATTAAATAATATATGAATAAGATTATGACTAAAAAACAAAAATAAAAATAAAACTACTTTTATTATTTTTATACATTACAAAAACTAAAAAAAAAACACAAATCATTTTTTAAAACTCTAACATCAGTAAACCTTTTAAAGTACTAATAAATTTTTTTAATCTTGAGTGACAAAATTCATTACTTAATAAAATTAAGACTTCATACATTAAATGTAATTTTAGTGCTTAAATGTCATTGATTACCTAGGACTCCCAACAAGATCAACTGCTCCTATTATTCTATGTCAACTCTATTTTATGAGCATATGTCTATCCAATAAATGAAATCCACAAAAATTAAATAGATAGATGCTCATAAAACAAGATAGGCACGAAATAACGAAAATAGGTGACCTAAAACTCACTAACATCTCTTGTACTTGTTTCACAATATTAACAATACTATTATCCTTAAAACATAATAACACAATCCACAACTAAGCAGCTTGATTTGGCACCTTTTGTTTTTAATTGGCATCCTCTTCCAACATATCTCTTATGATTTGTTTTGTTTTGAAACACCAAAAACAAACAAGCCTTAATATCGAATTACAGTAGTTAAAGTGAGAGGAGAGAAGCTTTTTAGAAGTTTGTCACCACTGACTTTGCCGAATGGCTCTTACAACTTCAGAGATGGATTGAAATTTGCGCCTTTCCTTAACAAGCAGCTTTGCCATCTCCAGAGCCTGGCGCTCACATTTAGCTCGTTTGGCAACATCAGCAATTGACTCAAAATCTTCAACATGAGCTACACCCACAATCCTCCTGTAAATTGAAAAGTTCAGAATGGTTGAGATAGGGCAGACCATAATATCTCTCAACCAAAACAAAATAAGAAAAAAAATGCAGAAACCACAATTGTTGAAGGAAACTTTCGATATCACCTTATCATTTTTGCTGCACCAAATCCAAGGGTGTCATGGAGCAGATCTGTCATGAATTTCTTCTGCACAAGAAGCTGAAGTTCAGGATTGTTGTAAATTTCAGGAAGGTACGCCTCTCCATGGCCATTTTTGTTCTCGTCCCAGAGGGCAGTAAACTTTTTATAGAAAAGAACCCAAGTCTCCTCAATGGTCTTTAAAATCCATTCTTTATAATTCTGCAAAAATGTAGCTTTCACGTGTAAAGCTGTAGACCAATTAATGAATACATATTCCAACACAAAACTCATGAAACACACTTTCAAGTTTATAAGCAGACTGAAACAAATACCTCAGAAATTTCAATAGAATGTGCCTAATTGGACATGATATAAATGAATACCTAGAAAACCAGTATGAGGATGTGGCCATGGACAAGTGTAATACAATTGAAAGAACAAAGCAAATGAACATGAGAAAAAGCGAGTATCTCCAATAAAGGCCTCTGTAAACCATGAAAATTCAATGATTTAGCTTAAACAACTGAGAAAGTCAACATAGAAGATATAAACGGTAGGATTAGCCAACTCAATTCTAGCTTCAATGCTGACAGATTAATAATTTTGTTGGGGCAGCGATAAAGTAAGTAAATACACATCTAAAAATGGTAGTATATTTAGCAAGAAAAAACTAGAATTTTGACGAATACAAGCAAAAACAGGAATATGAACAATCATAATACTGATTTTATATTCCAAGTATGCATGAACACAGAACAGAAAGATATTTTCTCTGTACATACTTTTCTGTCATTCCATTGATTGGCATGTCCATCTTGAGCATAAAATGCCAAAATTAAGTTCCCAACAAAAGCGCCAATATCAAAACCCATCGGACCGTAAAATGCGAACTCCGGATCTATAACCTGAGTTGAATCCTGGGTAACCATGACAGAGCCAGTATGTAGATCTCCATGTATTAAAGCCTGGGCTCTTTCACAGAACCTACAAGAATGTTGATAATGATAGATTAAGAAATAGATTAAAACAAACATAATAATGAAAATACAAATGAAGTAGTAAAATAGAGTCCATACATAGATTTCAACCCTGCAACTTCAAGTTTTAAGGTATTATCCTCACGAATAGCCTCAGCGTCTTGGTCAAGATAAGGGGAAGTCCAACGATTGTATTGGGACAATCTGTAAGGATCAGAGAACACAACCTGCTCGGTAAGTCTGCATAACTCCACATTGCCACAAAATTCAGCAACTGCACAGAATTCAGCAGTTGCAATCATGTTAGATGCATTGCGCATAAATTGTCATCTCTGTGACAGAGGAAAAGAGCATGCCACCAACCAGGAATGACAGAAGGAATAAAGGAAGCAGACCATATGACCTACCATCACGCTTATGCTCCGTTGTGGTACGATAAATAAGGGATGTGTGGAACAGAGTCCGTGCCATATAGTTTGAAATATGTTCTGCTAGCACCGGGTACTCAATTCCAGCGATTAATCCTTTTCTGAGGATTATATGTGGGGGCTCCAAGTATCGCATGCCAATCAAAGACATGGTACCATCATAATGATAGACTTCAGGCACATGTTCAGGGCATAACTTGCCATGTTCCTTGAGTGTCAAAGATTCAAAGTATGCTCTCTCCTTACTCATTGGCCATGATTCTCCTATGCAACGTATGTATGGAATTGCCTGCAATGAATCACAGGCTACATCATACCACTAAACCACTGTTCCAAAATAATCTCCAAAGGTAAGAATAAGATACTTTAAACAACAGAAGACACAAGAAATCGAATGTACTGTCCATAGTCTATCAGTTAGTAGAGAACAATTGAATCAAGTACATCTACTAAGCATCAGGGACGAAGAACGGTAGATTATAAGCAAATGAACTTTTCGGGAGGAGCCTCAAGCTCGTAAGAAAAATTCACCTTTTACCCTTTTTTCCTAATATCTGCGTAGGCATCGCTTACCATTACATATTTCTAATTTTTTCTTCAGCTCAACTTTTTCCGGTATCAGAGCAGTTTTCTCCTCTATTCAAACCAAAGGAACTTTGAGATGAGGAAAAAAGAAGAAAGTAGCAGAGAAAGAAGCGCGCAAATCAGAGAGAAGGCTTTTGGCATCCAGCTCCGTAAAGGTTAAACACAACAACCTTAACACTAGTTCAATCACAAGATGTTCACTTAGATCAGAAACTCTGCAAAAGTTCCAAGGTTTTACAAACTTTTACCCTTCTCTCAGAGATCAAACCGACTCGCATGAATTACAACACAAGAAACCCATCAATCACCCACAAAATCAAATATCCAACTCTAGTTTAGTCCTCACCTGCTTAACAACAAAAGACCCAGTTGAACCAATAACAATATAGACGAAGTTGAGATTCCCATCCCCAACTTCTTTGATCTTCAAGTCATCGAACTTGTTACCAATTTTAT
>JAOSBP010000205.1:31451089-31463226 GCA_027563825.1 Erythroxylum mucronatum
ACAGAAGATCAAGTTGCAGATATATTCACAAAGGGTCTCAGCGGAACAAAACATGAAGAGTTTTGCGAGCAGCTTGGGATAATCTCAAGAAAAACTTTGAAGAGAAATTAATTGGTGAGAGGGAGTGTTAGAAATCACCAACTAATATAGAAAATTCTAGATTTAGAAAACTCTAGATTTGTAAAAAAAAATGGAAACATCGCCCAAGTTGGCAACTTGGGAATTCCAGAATTCTACAACAACTTTTATCAAGTTGCTAAGTCGGTGATGCATGACTATAAATAGGAAATAGCTCCATTTCATTGAACACCACAAAAAGGAAATAAAAGTGTCTTTAGTGATAGAAAAGTGTGTCCTAAAGTGTAGTGTGTGTCTGGGTTTTGAGTTTCGTTCTTCTGTCTTTTGATTTGTTTAAATTCTTTGGTGTTTTGAGTTTTGTATTTGAGTCCTTTTATTAATAAAATTATCATTACCTTTGTTTAACATATAGTTTGACACACAATCATATGTTAGATATATTCTTCTTTGTAGTATAAAGAATTAGAGATGAAGACACATATTAGATCAGTACATGCATTTTAGAGTGATAAGATTTTTCAAGGAAGAAAATAGTTTGGGATATGAGCATGTTTGAGCCCATATATATCCACATACAGAAGTTGTAAGATAAACAACTTAAAATACGGGTGTGTTAGAACCCACATCCATGTGTTTAGAGAAGTAGTGGGACATGCCACAATCTATGTTTTCGATGGATTCCAAATCTTGGAAGGATTTCTAAAACTTTTAATAATCATATTTAAATTAGGTTGAATTTTGGTAAGGAGCAACTTACTTAAGATTGTACAGTTAGAGTGTGTGTATTAAATTTGTAATCTTCATCGAGAGAGCTTTAGAATCAATCTAGTAAAAACAACTGCTCTTAACTCTCGAGAATATATGAAAACCCGATTGATTGAACCTCGTTAGAACTTCTTATGTTCTTTTTTCATATTTTTACTACATATTATTTCTCAACAAATGGTATCAAAGCATAGTTGACACAATAATTTCAATTACAAAGATTAAAGTGGAAAAGTTCAATAAAACTAAAAATTTTGGGCTATGATAAAGGAGAGTAAAGAAATTGTTAATTCAATAAGACATGATGAAGAGGATGCGGGAAAACAAACCATAAAATATAGATGAACTCGATTGGCAAAAGTTATATGTAAGAGTAGCTAGAGCTAAATAACTTTGTTTAACAAATGAGGTCATGTGTTATGTCATAAAAATTGTTTCCTGTGTGGAAATATGGAAGAGGCTAGAGAGTTTGTACGTGTTGAATTCTCTTATAAACAAATTATATCTAAACCACATACTATAAAAACTGAAGATGTAAGAGGGAATATATTTGAAACAACATATCAATATGTTCAATCAAATAGTTAGTAACTCGTTGAGACTTGAGATGATTATTATGAATGAGTACAAAACAATAATTTTGTTGTACTCTTTACTTCAATTTTAAGAATATTTGATGATATTCAATTTGGATAAGGAGATCATTTTGCAGAGAATATCACTATTGTGCCATTGGTGTACAATTAACAGGTACTAAATACTAGTGGAAGCTTTCAAGTTGAAGTGCTATATATGAAGGGAAACTAAAATTGTGGGAGGAAGTAAAGTAAGGATGACATTTATAAGGAGTTCTAGATCAAATTCTAAAAGTAAAAAAAGAGTTCGATGCTACAAATTTGAACAAACTAAACATATCAGGAGAGACTATCTAAACAATAAAAGACAAAATGATAGAAGAAAGTTACATATTTCATCAAAGTCTACTAATACAATATAAAACAAGGACTCGAATTTCAGCAATGGAGATATACTTTACATTTCAACCAATCAATTTCATTATTTATGAATACTGGATATATGTTTTTTTTATACAATTTATATTCTTATGACACTATTTCTTAATAAGATACGAATAAAAAGGACAAGGAAATAGCATCTGTTGTTCAAGATGGAAATTAAAATAAAAAAATGTCAATATATGTGATTTCGAGAAATCCAGTCATACACTAGTCAAAAGAAGATAACAGAAAATGTGTGGTCTAATTTTATTTTTATCATTTATGATCATACAAATTCACATACTATATTTCAGAACAGCAGATCAGGAACCAAATTAAACCTGAACATAGATGAAATATATAACAATGATAGTGTTTGCTATATGGAGTATAGTAACTTAGTAAGTGCTAAACATGACAAGGAATGGTTTCGTCCCCCTTGGCACACACCATAGCTCGTCCTAGTGATTTTCGCCGGTAACATCCTTATGGCCCTCAGCTGGACTAGGACCAGAGTTCTTGACGTCCCCTGCAGCGTGGAGAGTTTTGTACCTATGTCCAACGCCAGGACTTGGCCCTGAATGCAGCACTTCGCGTTTAACACGCAAATCATGAAGTCGACCTTCAAGCTTAAATCTACTAGCATCTCCAACCAACCTTGAACCACTTAGCTGACGTCGTGCTTCAGCTCCATGAAGCAACATTGTTGTCAACAAGATCAGAGAACCAAGAAGGAGAAAGGAGAAGGTTTTAGCAGTGTAGCTGTTTTCTTTGCCCATGTTGGAAATGGAAAAGCAATAACCTAGGGGTTATGTTCTGTTTTTTTCCTTGTTCTTGAAGTAGTTTTATGTGCAACAAGTGGCATAGTAGGGTTGTATTTATAATGGTTAAGAGATTGAGGTAAAGTTTGGGATTGTTGACTAAAATGGTATGGTATCATTTACAGGGCATGTGAGATTTTAGCAATCTTTTCATCTGCCGCCTCCTTTGGTTCATGGTATGGGGAACCATCAAGGCAGTTTCTTCGGAAAGTGGACTTCTCGGTAAAAGAAAGCCTGGTTTGGTCTCCAAAAATGGACAACTGATCCTAGAGTCCTATATAACAATAAAATTAAAGTCAAGATCATGATTTTTAGTGCCTCTACTTTGGTTTGTTATGTAATTATCTAGAGTCAATTTGTTAAATTTTGCAATGTGCTCTGGCCTTCCACGCGGCTAGCAACTTTTGATCTAATTGCGGTCAATTTGTGTTATCTGTACTGTATGCACAACTTTGAGTTAGCAGAATATGGAAGGCTTCCAGTTCCTTCTTTGGCTGTCCTACTTAATATGAACTTAGGTTACGCCTAAAAGATTGGATATAAGTAACTTTCTGGTTTCAACTTGAGCTTGGAACAGTAGAAAATGGACTTTTGAAGCTTTACCACACTGCGATGGATTGCATGAGGATAGTGACAACCACATCAGAAACTGAGAGACATGGATTGTTCATGCAAGTAATGTGGTGGACTAGTTAATGTTGGCAAATCGTTAGTCATCATCAGTTGAATCTACAAATTTTGGTGGTGATTACTATTTTTAGCTAACAATAGCGATAATGAAATGCCCCTTAAGGATATTGGTCCAAATTAATAGAGGGATTTCCCAAATAATTTTTAGCTTTGGAGATTGTAGGTGTAAGTTCTTAAAATTTTCTGTAAACTTATCTGTAGACCTTGGTTGGAGTAATTTATGAATGGATCTCTTTTGTTGGCCTTAAGCAAAATGTTTCAAACAGTATACATCCCTTGTCGGTCACATAGAATCTATTAATTGGATATGGACGGTGGACCCTTTTGATAGTGGGAAGGCATATATGTACAAAGCTCCAAGTTCGATGTTAATTTCTTCATTTCATGCAAATTCCTGACTCTTTAACTAATAGCCAAATTTGGAACCTTATAGTAATTTTAACTGTCTGCAACGGCCACACAGGTCAAGAGGATAAAAGGGTTGATAGTTTGCCACCTGAAACTCATCACCCTGACAGCGTAAATGTTGGACCTTGGCTCCCTGCAGACACACACATGCTATTATATTCACATGTACGAAATTGCTTCTCACCTTGGAACTTGATGTCTAGCAAATGGACAGTTTATATTTTGGTGCTCAAAATGGGGAATTAGTGTGAATTTCTTTACATGGTGCAATGGTGGATAGGAACTTCCTAAATATCCCTTAGAATACAACCGTGGGAAGAACGACTTCCTAAATAACCTCAATTTCTAAAGGTTTATATGCTCGTTAGAAATGATATGACATTCTTTCAATAGTTTGGAGTTAATTATGAATGCCAAATGAATATGAAAGTGTTTCTTTTACTGTTTAGTTCAACACGATTAAACAAAAATGTCTTAATACCAAACATAAAGTGGATATTTTAATACTATATATGAAGTTACATAACGAATCAACTAGGAGCCCTCGTAGATAAAGAAATATATACAAATATCTAAGAGTTTGCGTTAACAAGTAATCAAGTATGCCCCATTCCTACTCTTGACAAGCAACGATTGACAATCAGATTTAGATAAACATCACTTCTTTCCCTTTTGAGTTTATAATAGTGATCAAATTGTGTTTCCCAAGTGTAGATACATTCTAATGCCAGTAGTCGTTTTAGTATAAAGTCAGTTATTTCTAATCTTTCAATTCGGCCTTATTCGACTCAAACCCTTTATTTCAATTTTTTGACCTACCACACTTTGACATACTCTACTTGAACTCCACCAATATCTTTATTTCATACCTGCTACGATAAGAAAACTCGTAAGTTCCATCCATTAATTGACATTCATTACCTTAAAGGGCATATCTATGTCATAGGAATGTCAATGCAACTACTCCACTACAAAGTAGAACGCTATTACAGATGAATAGAGGTCAAGATTTACTACCACACATGTCAAATTCAGGAACGCGATATGTTTCTACTTCATAAGGTCATTTGAACTTGTAGATGATGAGATAGCTAAAAGTTTGGAATGTGACCTAACTTTGGATTAGAATCGATAAGGGCTTATACCTATAGTGGGAATCAAGCAACCATCCTTTTTTTTTTTTTTTTGCCGTCCATCAAGAGTGAAAAGCTGCTGACTAAATGCTCGCTGTTACAGTATCTTCTGTGACAAATACAAGAGATCTTTTGTTGTGAAAATGTTAGAAGGGTTTCGTTTTCAATGAAGATATTACAACTCAGAACATCTTTAATTAATTATTAAGGATATATTGAAGTAGGAGAGCCTTTATTGTTACCTACATCGAGAAATGGGATTAACTGTTGTTAGTTTGTTATCCCTTAAAAATAGGCTGCGAAAACAGGAAAACGACTGTATAATAGTATTCGTGACATTGAAGGCAATGTTACTTGTAGAGTTTGCAACTTGAAGTGCGAGATAGCATTGTTGCGTGGAGTACCCAATAAAATTTGATCATCCCAATAGGGCTTTGAACATGGCGCGGCTTCTCGATTATCAAAACAACGTTGCTTGTTGTAATACATACAACCACGCATAATATGTGGTCGCTTGGCTTGAACTGATTTTAAAACAAGGAATCTTAAGTTAATTTATTCAATTTGATTCTCACTGAATTTAACGGGACTGAACGCCGCTGTTTGGATCCATAAGTTTGAGTGACTTTAGCTATAGCATACCTGTAAAACAATAAAGGCACGCCGGGGTTGATTGCCGACAGGCCCCTCTGACGCTCAAGTTAGTTTTTTTGGTGAGAGTTTAGGTGGCTATGAATAGAGAATGTCAGGGTTTTAATATCGTACCTGCCTCATGAAGAAATAGTGAACTTATATAGTAAATACTTGCCGGATTTAGGTCACCATCTAAGAATGGGAGGTCACCGTCTATGAATGAGACGTCTATGCCTGGACCTGGGCCTGAGCCTGGGCCTAACAGGACTGACCCAACCACATTTCATAAATTAATTGAACATTTTATTCAAAAGACGTAATTAATATATCATTACATATTGATATAAATTCTTGGGATGCATAAAATACGTAATTAATATATCATTAACAATATTAAATATTTTTTAGATTAAACTTTTTTTTGTTAAACTTTATAATTAAAATTACTATAAAACGACGTCGTATTGTGCATGAAACAAGATAGGAACTAAATAAGTAGAATCCGTAACATTAGGGGATGAAGTAAGAGTTTCTTATATAGACAAAAGTACTCAACTTCTTAATTATGTTGAATTGAGAAATTTATTAGCAGGTGATAAGTCACTTGATAGGAGTAATACATAACATTTTAAATAATTCGATAACTTATTTATTTTTAATATAGAATAATTCAAGAAATACTGAGCATATTCAACATTTGTCGTAAATTTACTTATTACTAAACACCAAAGTTATTAACAAGAAAATTGCATAAATTGATATTTGATTAGTAAAAATATTGAATGATGAATTGATTCGGATAATCATACTTCTAAAACAAAGTCTCAAATGATCATCATAAACATAACCAATACTTCAAACCTGAAACAAGTATGTATCTTTTGGGGCATATGTTTAGAAACTTAAAATAAAGTTACGAAGAGAACTAAGAACTTGTGCAATAACTTGAGAAAGAAAAACTAATGAAGAATACCGGAAACAGTAATGAAAACTATGTTTACTTACGGAAAGATATCCAATTCCAAAGATATTGACGTATCATAAAAGCCAAGAAAAGCAAGTCATTAAGGTTCTGCAATGGTCCCATAATCATAGGCTTGAAATACTAAACGTGGTTGAACCATGAGGACAGTCGGCAAGCCTAAAAAGTTGACAATTCCTCCCTCTTTTCTTTTTTCTCCATTTATATTCTTCTGGCCTCCTTAAATCTGTTAAATTTCTCCAAAAAAACAGAGGGGTGAGTTTGAAGAAATGAAAATTTACTTTGACAATTGGGACTTCTTTTTTGATAGTCAAAGATTTTCATTATTAGCTTGACGTTTTTTTTTGGTCTTAGACCAGGATATCCACCGACGGACCCAGTGACTAATCCCCTCGCTAGTTTGTAGGCACCTTACAGGGTGGGACAGCTGGCCCAAGGATTTAAGGCTGCTCCATACCCAAAATCAAGGATCGAACCCCTGACCTAATTTGCATATCAACTTAATTACGTGACCTTTTTTGTTCTACAATTAATGTGCAATATAATTTAGATATTTTAAGACTTAAAAATTAGAAACTAAGATATATAAATAAAAACCATGTTTATGGATAAACAAATTATAAATGTTTTTAAGTGAACAATTAATGATTAAGTTTTCTCCCAATAATCTTAGCAACTTTTTATCAAATACCTTATGGCATCATTGTTAGGGATGCTTTTTGGGATATAAAGAAATACCATGATATGATATAATAATGTTAGTCTCTAATGACACTAATGAGGGAAGGTGAATTATATGTTTACAATATTTAAAAAAAAAATATAACCAATGAACTCAGTTTAACAACTATCAATATATATAAGAATAAAGGAACTAATTAATATAAATCAATCAAACAATTGAATAATACTTTAAAGAGCATGGAGAAGAGAGAAAGTAAACCAATTTATGGTGGTTTGGTAAATAATCCTTACTTACATCCACTCAAAAGGTTCTTTTTGAAATTCCATTATGATTCTTTTTTCAAGGTGAAGAATAACCTTTATATAATCTTTACTTAATAAAGATTGTATCTTTAATAATCTTCCTTCACGTTCAAAAGGAATCTCAATATCATATGTAACACTTCCAAGTATAATAATATAATGCCCCAACCAAATCTTACAACCTAAAATATTTCACTTTATCACTTGATAACTCTAAAGAAGCTTATTGACACAAATATGAGATAATAATGCTCAAATAATTGAAAAATATTTAGAAATATATTTAAAAGATACCTAAATATTGCTTTATATAAGAACCAATTAAAAAAGTATTTATAGGGTTTTAGCACCCTTACTGGCCGTTGGAGCTAAAAACTACATGTTATAATAGCTAGTTACAGAACATTAGTCGACCAGTATAACATATTAGTCGACCAGTGTGCATTGAATGCACATATTCACTAGTCGTTGAGATATTGGTCAACCTTTAGGGCATATTGGTCAATCAATGTATCCCTAGATGTATATTGGTTGATTACATACATATAACGATCGACCAATGTGTCAAGATATCACCCAATTATAAGGTCAATTTTGATAAAAAGAAAATTCCTACTTGTGTCCAATTTTGAAAATTCCTCAATTTTAGTACTGTGCCTAACTTGAAAACTCAATTAAAGTAAAAAGGGCAAGTTTTGACAAACTTAAGGGTTAAAGTTATAAAAAATTAAACATAATTGTAGTGTTCAATCATCAATTTCATAAAATAGTAAATAATTTTAAATTTTCCAAAATTACAAACAAAAGAATGATATGACAAAGTACCTAAAATGTCAAATTTGAACAAAATTATAGATGTATCAATATAATTGAAATGGTAACAACCATGACACCTTTTTTACTATGGAAGCATCAATTTAAAAAAATAACCTAAAATTTGAAAAATTTTAGAATACTCATATTTGAAACCCAAGAATACTAAAGTTTCAATTCAATACAACCTAACTTGATTCTTATGATGAAATGAGGGATGTTGTTTTCCAAAGAAAGAATGAGTTGTCTATTTCTTTTTGGAAGATATAAACAACCGAGATGAAATATATATATGAAAAAGAGAAGAGCTTAAAACGTTAAGAATTATCAACTATATGGCTCAATTGGTCGACCAGTCTTTATGTGTGGTCGACCACACTAATAGCCAAACAACCTACAAACTCACTGGAAAGATAAAAAAGATAATTTTTTAGAACATTGGTTGACCGCATTATAATATTGGTCAACTAATATGACTTAAAGACTTGCAAATCAAACCCAAACCTTAAATTAAAACATTAAAACACTTAATAATTTATAGAAATATCAATTAAAAACAATTATAAGCATTAAAAGAGACGTTAATCACATAGAATCTTGCCTTCCCTCCTAATATCCTTATAAATTGGTTTAGTGAAATTATTTACTTATTGATCTAATATATTAACAAATTTTAACTTAATATCCTTATTTGCATATAACTTTTAAGTCTAGATGCTAATGTTCATATTATACTCTTAAAAAATAAGTTTAATCTTTTATTCATAGTGCAAACCCAACATTCATCATTAAGAATTTAGACTTTATTTTACAAATAAAGACAAGATGTGACAAATATCTAACACATGAAATAATAAGTACCTCTTGTTAAACATTATCTATGATATAAATCGAATGATTCTTCTTGAATTTGTAATCCATTGGAAGGATGTCATCCTTCTCATCTCCCTCACTTGGTTCAACAATTAGCTCTTTTAATCTTAGTGGCTATTCTTTAAGGGCTAATTTCCCCATATCATACAACATCTTCAAGACTTTCTTTGATGCAAGGTTGTGAGATTAAAAACAACATGTACAAACTCTTCAAAAGAAGTTCCTATTAAACATGCTATATGCTTTTCAAGAATAATAAAGAAAAATCATGCCTGGACATTCACTATTCACATACCTTTTATTTCTTTTCTATAAACAAAGTCATCACTTTGTTTCAGGTACCTAAATGAACTTGGGTCTTTGATTGGTTTTCTCCTTCTTCTTTTCAACCCACACTTTTAAAGGTTTACTAAACATTCTCTATTTAAGGAAACAAAATCTTTCAACATGTCCATACTTACGACAAAAATGAAATACCATGTTATGTGAGTGATGATTATGCATGAATGCATTCCTTGGTGTTCTATGTGTGTATGTATAATGAGGAATCTTCTTTTGGATTTAAAGGTGTTAAATATTTTCCTAAAATAGTGAGATGAGCTACCATGGTTATATGTATGATACCTACTATAAATGAAAGTTTGATGCATGATCCTTTGAGGCTTACAGGGGTGTACATGATATCATAAAAGTTATGCCTATTCCTCTCTTGAGAGTATTGAACTTTCTAAATAGATTGTGAGCCATATGTGAAAGATGATGCTTGTTCTTAGAATGAATCTTAGTAGATGTGGTTGTGCATGCATATGCTTAGATGTGGAGGCTCCATATTCATTTATCATATTAGGCAATGGTTCTTTGTTATACAAATATTTTCCCTTTACAAAGATAGTTTTAAAATTGGCTTCACTTTTAAGGTTATATCCTATTTCATGCCTATTATTGGACATAATTTGAGCTCTTAGCATGTTTTCTAGTTTTTCACTCCCTTTAGAGAATTTGGATACTGAATCTTTGAGAACATTAATCTCCTTTCTAATGTCTCATTTTTTTTGCTTTAATGTGTCTAAGGCATGATTTTCTTCAATGATAACATTTTTAAATGCTTTAACATTATATAATTTACTTTTCATCTTCTTGTTCTCATTCATGCATGCATCTAATTGTTTTTGAACTTCCTTGAGTTTGTAAGATAATTTCTTCCTTTTCTTACTCATGATTTCAAAACTTTCAACTTGTTCGTCATTTGTCAAATCAATATCACTATCACACAAATTATAGTTGGATATTATCTCATTATCATTCATAACTATAAAGCACATAAGAGCTATCTGGCCTTTAGAATGTTCTTTTTTAGATTCATTTGTATCATCCCAAGTTGAGGCTTTAAGTATTTTCTTCTTTTTTTATCCTTCTTCTCCTTCTTATAATTTCTTCCACACTTATCATTATCTTTGGGTAGAGGACATCGTGACTTCTTGTGGTTGAACTTTGTATATTTAAAATAAATAATGTGAGGATTTACATTTTGAATCACTTTTACCTTCCTTGAATTCCTGTGTTTTGGAGAAATTCTTCCTCTTTAAAAACATTTTAAATTTCCTAGCGATAAAGTCAAGGCCTTCATCATCATTTCCATTTGTAAATATCTCTTCTTCATTTGATTACTCCTTTGAGACTTTAAATGTTAAGTCTTTTTTCTTTGGAAGTATTGTTTCTTCTTGTGTCTCTTGGAGTCTCATTTCATATATTAGGAGGGATCTAGTAATTCCCTCCGATGGTAATGTTGTTAGATCTATGGCTTCTTGTATAACCGTCATTTTAGCTTCTCACATCTTTGGAAGTGACCTAAACAACTTTCTTACCATTTCAACATTAGTATATATCTTTTTAAGGCCTTTAAGTTCATTAATAATATCAATAAATCTAATGAACATACTAGATATGCTTTTATCTTGCTTCATTTGAAACAATTCATATTGGTGTATAAGCATGCTCACTTTACTATACTTTATTTGATTTGTTCCCTTATATGCAACTTCTAAAGTTTTCCAGATTTCATGAGCCAATTCACACATAAAGATCTTATTGAATTCATTTATTCCTAATGCACAAAATAAGACGTGTATGAGCCTACTATTTAAGAAAATTAATCTCCTATCTGGAGGTTCCCATTCTTCCTTTATTTTGGGACATTTTTATTATCTAATATTTTTGTAGGTATAAAGGGACTATTTGAAACTTTATCCCATAAGTCTATACTTTTAGATATTAAGAAGAATCTCATCCTAGTTTTCCAATAGAGGTAATCATTGTCATCAACGAAAGGTGCTCTACTAATGCTTTGTCCCTTTTAATTAAATGATGATGATGATTCCCCTTTATATGCAATTATTATCTTTTCTATATGATTCCATTTGAAACGTTAGAATAATAGACACACTTTGATACCACGTATTCATCCCTAGTGATAACTAAGAGGGAAGTTAATTAGGTATTTGCAAAATTTAATAAAATTTCATAACCAATGAACTCAATTTAACAACTATCATTATATATAAGAATAAAGGAATTGTTTAATGTAAATCAATCAACCAACTGAGTAATAATTTAAAGAGGATAAGGTTATAGTGATTTGGTAAACTATCCTTGCCTATATCCATTCCCAAGATAGTTTTTTGGAATTCAACTATAATTCTTCTTTTAAGTTAAAGAATAACCTTTGTATAATCTTTACTTTGTAAAGAGGAATCTTTTTACAATCTTCCTTTACAGTAACAGAAACCTCAACCTCAATTATAACACTCCCAAATACAATAATATAATACCCAACCATGTAACACCCAAATACCCCCTGGGAGGATATGTGGATGCCACCTAAAACAGTACAATCCAATCACACACAACATTTCAAACAGTGCTTACACTACATCACATCATACTGTCAGCAACAGAA
>JAOSBP010000205.1:31472587-31483717 GCA_027563825.1 Erythroxylum mucronatum
GTTGTACAGTTGTTGTTTAATGCAAAACATAATGGTACAACTTTCTTGTCATATGGTTTGTATAGAATGTGTCTTACCCTAAATTAGATATATGCTTCTTCGTATGTTGCTAAACAAGTTATGAAATGAAGGACCCCGATGAATGAGAAGTCATACATGACGTGACATAAAAGTTTAAGCCACATTTCCAGAGCTAAGGTTGAGAGATTGATCAAGGAAAGCATTTCTCAATTCTAGATTATGATGATCTGGGAACATGTGCTGATTGTTGTAGGGATAAGTTGACTAATGAGGATATTGAGATCAACCCATGCTTCTGACTTGTTAAGTATGATATATAAAGATATCGGTAGACCCTATACAGTTGCATTGTGCAATTCTAAATGTATTCTGACATTTGTTGATGACTTGAGAACCAATTAGGAAAATTCATCAAGATAGTCATATTTGAATGTGGAGGAGAATATCATGACAAATATGGTATTTTAGGACTTTAAAAGGCCCGTTTGCCAGATATATGGAATTAATTAGAATAATGACTTAATTCACTATGCTGAGTAGTTTTGAGCAAAAAGATGTGTTGTCGAAAGGCATAACTGCATCTTAAAGGACTTGAAGAAGTCGATGGAGAACATGACTAATCTACCTAATTATCTAAAAGCTTAAAACATCCAGCCTTCCACACATTAGTGTATGGGGCTGCCCTACTGAGGTAGTATAATCCTTATAAAGAAAGATTGCATGCTCGTTCCGCTTATTGCTATTTAGTAAAATATCTCGACCACTTTAAAGCTACAACTTTTAATGTAGAAAAGGAGGGACCAGAATAGTAGAATCACAAACAACTAAGTTCGATGTCTATGATGACAGTGGACCCATTGACCTTCAGATGATAGTAGGGCGGATACTACAATTATCTTGTACCCACTACTCATATAGTTAGATTCGTGGATCTAGGTCTTTGTACCATGCCTGTACAAGAACAAGAACTCATACCTGTAGACATAGAGGTTCTTAGGGGTACAAGATCTAATATTATTAAGTAAATCAACTAGAGTGAGATGACCTACTATCCCATCTGATTACATAGTCTATCAGGTGTACAGGACTATGATATTAGACATGTTACGAATCTAGTTACTTTTACAGAACCTGTTTCTGGACCCAATGCGGATGTGTGGTAGGATGCGATGAATGATGAGATGCAAGCCATAAAGCATAGTAAGGTCTGCAAGCTAGTTGATTTGCATCAAAACTGCAAACCCGTCAGTTGTAAATAAAGTTTTAAGACCTAAAGGATTTCAGGATAAAGTTCAGGGATTTATGGGTTCGCTCAGTTACTTAATGGTTCACTCAGATAGAAATGTTTACTTTAATGTTACCTTTTCTCTCGTATCCTCGTAGGATACATTTTGAGTGATTAATGCAATTGTAGCTCATGATAATATAGAGTTATATCAGATGGTTGTCAAAATCTCTTTCTTGAGTAAAGACCTTTATGAATTGGTCTATATGGTACAACCTAAAGGATTTCAAGATCCAGATAGAATTGATTGAAAAATAAAATTAAAAAAGATGCTTATACTATGAGGTTAAGGGGAGCAAAGTTATCTTCCTATTACTATATGTAGATGATATATTGCTCACATCAAATTACTTGACCATGTTGTATGAGATTAAGCAACTTTTGGTCAAGAACTTTGACATAAAGGACCTTGGTGTAGCATCTTATCTCCTAGGTATTCAGATTCACCGGGACAAATCTCAACACTCATCAAGCCTCTCATAAAATGCATACATTGAGTATGTGTTACAAAGGTTTAATATAGTTAATAATAAACCTATCATAGCACCTATCTCTCATGGTGAGAGATAATCTTTGGTACAGTATCCAAAGAATAAAATAAAGAGAGAGGTTATGAGAAATGTTCCATATACTAGTATGGTTGATAGGCTGATGTATGCTAGGCTATGTACTAGGCAGGGCATTGCATTTACCATTTAACTGTTTGATCAATATATGGTTAACCCAAGTGTAGACTATTGTAATGTAGTCTAAAGAGTGTTGAGATACTAAAGGAAAGTAAGGATTATATGTTAACATATAGCACAGTCAACAGACTAAACCTTGTAGGAATTCAGATTCAGATTTTAGCTATATGTCAGGATGATCGAAAGTTGACTTAAGGTTACAGTTTTAAGTTTGCAGATGGTATAATGTCGTGGAAGTGTGTCAAGTAGACATAGGTAACTTCCTCGACTATGTATGCAGAGTGCATGTTATGGGGCTGCTTCACAAACGGTTTAGTTTAGAAACTTGATTTCTGAGTTGTCTGTGGTTGATTCAATGGCTAGACCCATTTGGTTGTATTGTGGTAATCTTTTTGTAGTGTTGTTTAATAACAACAAAGAATATCACAGGATCTTAGCATTTAAAAGTCAATTATTGACTATAACATGATACAAAAGGTGACATTAAGGTTTGGAGCATTTAAAGACTGAGGAACTATAAGTTGATCCTTTAACCAAAGGACTTCGCCCACTTGTGTCTGTGACACCAGTATATAGTATGAGTGTTTTGACGTCCTTAGACACTGTTATTAGAAGATGTTTATGTTTGCTTCATATACATTGATAAATTTTGATGTATTATGATAGTGTGATGGTTCATCAATAAAGATGATCATCATTTATCCTTAGTAATACGTGTTATCATACATTGTCATAATACATATAAAATTCCTAAGATTTGTGTCGATCTTAAGCATTTAAAGGTCATTGGGCATATATACAGATTGACCTTGTGCCTATCTCATTTAAACGCATACATTTTTAGTACGAGTATCCATGAATTTGACATGATATAGGGGATATAAGTTTTTAATCTCCTCTCTAATGCAGTTTAGCATTCAGTTGGAGAACATAAAGGTTTTCTCTAATGCGATTTAGCATTTGGTGGGAGAAAACAAGTTTTCTCTAATGCTGTTTAGCATTCGTAACAAGATTTTTCTAATACAATTTAGCATAAAATTGGAGAAATCGAGACCTACAAACGAAGATGATATAATTTAGATCATAAGGTATCATCCTAATTTGCTACACTCCATTTTTCCATTCATGTTAGTGAGGTATTATATATACGTGATTGTATTGGATCTGTATCGCACATGACACATGCATTTGATACGTTTCGGTATCGAAAGCCTTGCAGGACAGAATGATGGACTTTCATTATCTTTGAGTCAAATGTTTTGTTTTTAAACCCAGTCGACTAATTCAGTAGCGTAGCTTAACTGAGTTTTTAAAGTATAGTCAAAACTGTAATTAATGTTTGTCCAAAGGGGAGAATGTTGGACAATTTTGTCATTTCCCATAAAGTTGGACAACTATTAATTGCCTTTTTCAGTTTTTCAATAAATTATCGGTTAAGTTACATAATTTGATCTAGATAAAGATAATAAAATAGCCCAATAAATGATCTAAATCAATGGGTCAAAGTCCGGGTAAAAAGTGGGTCCCAATTAGTGTAAATCGAACTCATATCGGTCTTGTAATGGGAAAGTCTAATATGGAAGTTATATATAAGATAAGGGCTCCTGCAGTTGCTCATATCAATCGTAAGCATAAGAAGTCTCTGACTTGTTAAGAGAGCTTATGTATTGAGAAAACTGTAGAAAGACTTAAACCTCGTGTCTGGAAACACTTTCCATAAAAGTCCTGGGAGATTCGTGATCATTTAAAGCTCATAAACAGCATCAGAATTAGAGATGGAACCAAAATCAAGTATTTTGCATTACTTTTATTTGTAATCCTTTCATATATAATTCTGAATACGTAATAATATATACTACGGATTAAATTTATTGCAATTTTATGTGGATTGGGTTCAACCTTAACCGCGGTGGACAACTTGGGTCAAATCGGCGAGTCAGTTGGATATCCAACAAAAACAGTCAGAACCTTCGCTTCGTTGGTAAGTATATGTAATTACTTTGGAAGGGTCTTCTCTGGATTCGTTTATGAAGTCCTTCTAGCGAAGTACAAAATTCCACGTCCCTTAATGACGACGTTTGTTCTTCTTCTGGCATGCATAGGCTATCTTCTCATTGCCTTCCCATTCCCTACTTCAGCCTATGTAGCATCGGTGCTTATTGGGTTTTCTTTTGGAGCACTGTTGACATTGCTCTTTATTGGAGATGGGTCCCTCTCATATGGAGGGACTCATAATTCCAACATTGCGGCTGCAGTATTTGTTGAAGCAGATGATATGCAGTATTAGTTGAAAGAAATGGAAGCCGCCTGCAGTATTTGTTGAAAAGAAGATTGCTGCCTTTGTTGAATGTCGCATGCTGCCTTTGTTGAATCAATAGCAGAAGACAGCTGCATACGCGGCGGAGTGCCTATATAAGGCACTCCCTCCTTCAACAAATCACACAACAATACAACAGAAAATAGAGAGAAGCAAAACCAGAGCATTGTTTTGCTCTGAAGTTGGGAAATATATTCCTAAAGGGTTGGTGAGTAACAAAATAGTGAGGCTAGTATTTTTAGGTTGGGAAACACCTTGTGAGCCATTATTTTGGTTTTATCTTTGTATACCTACTATTTATAATAGTGGAAGAAATATTCTGAGTTTTGTTCGTGAATGTAGCCCAAAGTTAAGGGTGAACCACGTTAAATATTTTGTATCCATTTTGCTCATTTTATTTTTTCTTTTCACAAAATACACCCGCTACGCCCAACATTCTTCACCATAATCTCCGAGCTCTTTAGTCTCAGGTACTACTCTACATTGTTCAACTTTGGACCAATAGCAAGTCCTCTAGGCTCCTACTTACTGAATGTCAAGATGACCGAAAAGTTATATGATCGTCAGGCACTGAAAGAGCTTGCCAAGAAGGGTTTGGATAGGTCATCAGTGAAGGAATTGACTTGCATAGGGGTCCAGTGTTACAGGGTACCATTTATTATTTTTATGTTTTGTGACATTGTTTGGCGCCCTTATTTCATTGACTTTGGTGATAAGAACCAGAGACTTTTACAGAGGAGATATTTACAAGAAGTTCAGAGAGAGCAACGGAAACAGCTGAGGAGAAAGATAACAAACTAGAGAGAGGCGCTAGTTGTCGCTCTTTTGTGATTCACATATTTAATAATATGACCTTTCGATCGACTACTACGTTCATAATTTCTTTTTTTACTTATAAAAGTATGTTCAATAGTATTTAACTAATCTTAAAATACTTTTATTTCCATGAGGTTTTAAACTTATGTAATGTTGGGAATTTAGACCTCCCAAATTCACACTCAAGGATATTTGATAGACAAAAAATATCAGAAAATAATAACACGAGAAAAATTACATGCAAACTCCCAAACTGGAGAAAAACTACAATCACTGAAAAGAAAATCCACTATGTAAAAAATCCTTACAATCACAATTTTTTTCACCTAATCCTCCAATACACTAACATACCCACAAAGAAATACCTACAACAAACTCTTCAACTTTCACTTTAAAAGAGGAATTTAACTAGAGTCAAATTTATCATACATATTTTTGACTTTGTATTAGTGCATTAAACAATGAGGTAACAACCTCCTTGTATAAGCAAGAGCCTTGCCTTAATTGTTGTCTCCAACCAACAGGGACAACAAATGAGTCAAAAACTCAACATGTAAATCGTTGCTGTGTTAAGAATAGTTGTCAATTGTCACAGTGATGGTCCAACATAAATTTTTGTCAGTTTTAAGTAATAAAATTTGACATAATCCAAGTTGGGAAATCTTACGCTAAATTAGGCGTTACTTTGTGCAAAATTTCAGAAAATTTTGTTCAATATTGAGTCAAGTATAGATAGAGCTGCCAACTCGTGTACTTGTCCGGGTACAGACTCTCAGCAAAGCATAGCTCGATGGGATCTCAGGTAGGATCGTTAACCAAGTGGTGAAGCAAGAGATGTTAGGAACATAGTATGGTCTTAACCCAATACAGGTGTAATTACTCATCCCCCCATGTTGATGGGCCACCCATCCCAATTTCAACCGTGGGAGACGACTGCAAGAACATGGCATCTGTTCCACTGTTTTCCTTTCTTTGTTTCTTTCTAGGCCGAGTAACTAAGCTATCCAGTTTATAAATGTTTGCAGCAACTTCCTTTTCTCCTCCAATTATAGGCCTTTCAGCTGCATCAAAAGTATAAATGTCTGCAAATGATTTGTTCCCATCATCAATTATATCATGGCCGCCCTGTTCCTCCATGAATCTTTTGCTCCTTAATTTCTTCTCTCTTGTAAGTTTACCATTTTTCACTACAAGACCTTTCTTCAGGTATTCCTCCGTGCTTTCCTCTATTGAATTATATCTGTTCTCTAGGTCAGGATGAACTGAACTATTTTGTTCCTCCTGTGATTGTTTCCTCTTCCGCTTCTTGTCAACCTTCAAGGCATCCTTTTCAGGGAGTGAAACTTCGTCTTTCTTTGGAAGTTCATCCCTGGCAGTCCTATTTTTCTGCTTCAAATCATTCTCCTCGTAAGGCTCACTGGCCTCATTCAAATGACTACTTTTCCTTTGATCCATTTCCTTTTTAGAGGCCATCTTTTCCCTTGTTTGTTCTTTGATCTTTCTCGAAGAAACTTCAAACTCTTTAGGAGAAATAAGTGAAGAATCATCCATTTTATCAACTGCACCAAAGATTGTTCTACTCTTGGTGACGATGGCTTTAGATACAGGTCTAGCATTGAATACATGCAAGTTTGGTAACAAATTCAGGACCTGCAGGCAATAGAATTTCAAGTAATAAATAGCCAGACCCTTAACATCAAAGTTATAAGAAATATAAAACACAGCAACACCTTCTTGGCAAGATTTCCTTTCTCTGAAATGGGATTTCCTTGTAGATTGAGGTGCTTCAGATCAACCAGTACTTTTAGTACCTGAATTCATCATGAAGCAAAGAGTACCAAAACAAATCTAAGCTGAAAGAGTAAAACGTAGAAAAATTAATCCAAATACCTAACCTTCAAATCCGACCATCTTGTTATTGTATTATTTCCCAAATCCAAATTCTGGAGCTTCTTGTTATTTGCCAACTCAACTGGGAGAGTCTATGAAAAGAGAGAGAGACTTATAATCAAATAGGCAACAAATTCAAATAGGAAAAAAAGAGAACCACAAGCAGAAAGAGAATTACATTTCTGTCAGTATTCATATGGCCAATAGGCCTATGGAAAGTAGTAAAGGAACCAGACAAATGAGAACTACATGAACCAAAAGAATGAAACAGAAAAACCTGAATATCGTTGTGAGCAAGTCGCAGCTCTTTTAGCTCAATGCATGATTTCAGTGATGAGCCAATGACATGAAGTTGGCAGTTTGACATGGAAAGCTGCAACAACAATATTCTTAACATCCTCGGAAGCAGGCAAAAGATACATTGAAAAGAGGCAACAGGAGAAATCTTACCTTTGTGATAGATTTCACCTTGGTAAGGGATTCACCAATGACACCAACTGGGTTTCGGGAGAGAACTACAATTGGAAGGAAAATGATTAACTTTCTGATTATTGTATGAAAAGTATTACTCAAATAATCACGTGTCTAGTGATTACATAAGAAGGAACAAGGTAAAGCATCTGATAAAGTAATCTCCTTAATATGAAACTTGTCATCCAAAACTTTGTGGAGCTTCTACATCTGTTTCTTGCAATATCAATAGCCCACTCCTTAGAATAGTAACTACTCTAATTGGAATTTTCCTATTCTAAGTTCTTATATTGGTTTCACTTTCAAGAAAAATGTTCAACAGTTTCTAATTTTCACATCTAAGCAAATAAATACCTACAAGCGAAAAACAGAGGAGAATGATTAACGCGGAAAAATGGTGGGGAACCACTGGATAAATTCATCACATGGATAAAGTTAAAGAAGCAACCAGAACTTCCAACTAGAGTGAAGAACTCATACCTAAAGTGTTCAACTCCTTCATTTGATCAAGCCCACAAATGGAAGCAATCTCGTTTTCTGCAGAACTTGAAGGAAAATATTGCAGCAGAGGAACAGAGGAAAAGCTGGAAATTCCGCATAACTTAACATTCAATTCAACCAACACGGCATTACACTAAAAACTCACCATTTAAAATTAGTGCACGTAAGTTCACAAGAGATTTCAACTCCTCCATTGTTTTAAGCTTATTTTTGCCTGCATTTAACACCTGATACACAGAAAAAAAATTAAGCAACTAAAAGGTAGAAACAAAAAGATTGCAAGTAAGCAAGATGTTCCGAATTAGTGATGAACTTGATGCTTACAGTAAGCTTAGAAAGACCTTCAATTCCTTTCAAGGATTGCAACTTATTTTGTACCAAAGATAACCACTTTAAGTTCACGCACAGCCTCAATCCCTAAAGTGACAAAGAACTGAAACCCAGTTAACAATTCCATGTTACGTTGTGACAGAGAGCGTGTGAGAAGGGGAACGGGTACCTCAAGAGAAGTAAGATTGTTGCCAGCAAGGTCGAGCCTTTCCAAGCTCTTGAACTCGCCCAAGCAAGACACCTAAACAAAAAAACCAATTTGAAGATGTATGGAAACAAATACATAAAATAGCAAGTAGAGAGAGAAGTTTTATATGTGTGTGTTTTTTTGGAGATAGCGTACATCGGCCAGAGCTTTATAAGTTAAAGAGAGGGAAGTCACGGAGTGAGGGTCGGTGGCGTTTGCATCCTTCAAAACCTGTTTGGTGTTTAACCGAGACATGGGAGAAGAACACAACACACAACAAAATCTTCTGCTTATATACTAAAAACATCGATTTTTTCACGAGTCAGAGAAGAGATTGGAGGTCTGTTTTCGTTTGACATGTGTTGCGTTGTTGTATGTTATATAGTTAATCAAGCCCAAATCGATTCTAGGGGTTTGGGATTGAGCCCACTGAGTCTCATCCCATCCACTAAATCAAAGCCCATTTAGGTCTTTGGATTAAATCATCGCAAAACTCTCATCCTCGGGTCCACTCTACTCTTCCCCAGTTTTTTCCCGGGGACTTGCCAGTGTCGTCGCTGAGTGGTGATTCGTTCTAGATTGAGTCTGCCACCGCTAACGTCTTGTTTTTTCTTTTCTTCACTTTACTTTTCGTGTAACTGCAAGAAACTAGTATTTTCCCAAATGGCTTTGATGCAGCTCGAAGCATCTAGACCTACAATTAAGCTTATAATTTAGTTACTGTCTTAAATTTTACTGCTAAGATATGTTACCGTAATTAGGAGGTAGGTAGTCGTTGAGAAGCAGATTCTTAGTAGACCTCACTAAAAAGGTGTGTACTGACGAATGAGTTGTTTATGGAATAACAAACTCTCGTTTTCCCTTCTCTCTTCTTTTTCTCTCTCTCTTCCATTCCTTTCTCTGCAATTTATGATCCCACATGCTATAATATTGATTCTTAGTTAAAGTTAGAGTGAGCTCCGCTCCCTGTGTAATCCAAAATTTGTGCATCAATATTGATATCAGAGTTACCGATTCTTGAACCTAATGGCTGAGAGGACGCGGTTCAAACAGTTGGAGGAGCAACAGAAATAACTCATTAAAGAATTCTCAGAGAAGATCAACACTCTCTACTTGGCAGGAAACGTTTGGTCAAAAATATGACCAGTTAGAGCAGTTGGCACTAGAAATCCAATCCTCCATGGCCCATAAAGAGGGTATGGAAACCCTGAAGCAGATGTTGATGAATATTCAAGTGGGTCCAAGCGAAGTTGCTCAATCATAACTCAAAGCTTCGGTTAGCAATGGGGATGATCTTCTTAGTCCCAGTACTCTCTCATCCCCAATGGTCACCATGACCATGGCTGGTTTTCCTTCCAGCAGTTCGGTTCAACTGGGAAAACAAACCATGGAAGGAGTAACGCCAGTGGATTCAGTTCCTGTTACTACAAGAACAAGCCCATCATATTTCTGTACACCATATGGGCAACCAATGTTGGCTCCCGTACATATTGGACCTCCAGGGTTTTCTCAAATACCTAAACCACCCAAGTTAGATTTTCCCAGATTTCACGATGAAGGGGTGTTTGATTGGCTTTATCAAGCCAACAATTATTTCGACGTTACTAACATTGGAGAGATGTTGAAGGTGAAGCTAGCTTCAATGTATTTGGAAGGAACTGCACTCAAATGGCATCGCTCTTACATGTCAGGAAAAAAAACATTTACCTTTCGTGCCTTGGTAAGTTTATACGGAAGCAATTGGGACTAGGTTTGGAGGGGGAGAAAATGAGTACCCAATAACTATGTTTAGGCAGATTGTACAGCAAGGGGACTTCTATGAATATTTGGCTACTTTTGATGATATGAGAACTCGTGTTCTTCTGGATGATAATGTTGTTTTACAAATGTTTATTGGGGGTCTAAAACAGGACCTGTAGTTTGCAGTGGTGAAAGGTGCTCCTAAGACATTGAATAAGACAATTCAGTCAGCAGAAAATGCCAGGATCCACCACCTATCACCACTGGCAAGAAACAAACTCGTTTCTACCCCCAATAACCAAAAAGCTCCTTTGCATAAACTATCCATAATTACGGTCTGGTGAATGTTGTCGACTGCAACTAAATATAAAAAAAATCAACTTCCTGCAACACAAATTAATGTAGTGGTGAAAAGTCGGGATTGTTCTCACGAGGAATTCAGACGTTAGTAGTTACGCAATAAAAAGGGGGGGTTTGTAATTGTGAATTAAACAGAATTTAATTGAAAATTGAAATTGAAAAATAACTAGAAACAAAATAATGAGAATTTAACAATCAATAAAAATAAATCTTAGTTTCCGGCCTCCTTTGTTATTAAACTTGCGTTGATCATCGACACTAAAAATAACCAATTTATTAATACAACATTTTTCGTGGCAAATTATTTACCTATTTTCTCTTATGTTTAGTTAACCAAAACATGCATTTGAATTAACCCTTATTAATTAATAACTTGGATACAATCTCAGATTTAATTAATTAATAGCTTTACGAATCAAGAAAATCGACGAAATAGAGAACATACATATGATGTATATTTAGCCTAGACAATTATTTTTCCTAGAATCATGTCCCTAACGTAGTAGACAAAAATCCTAGTCGCTAC
>JAOSBP010000205.1:31502529-31513472 GCA_027563825.1 Erythroxylum mucronatum
GGTGTTTCACTGAGTCCAGTAAATAACAATTAAAACACTATCTTGTCTCTTAATATTTTATTTTATTCCTTCCCTCTACCCCCAACATCTGTGGTATCATAGCAGGAGTATTGGAAGTAGCGAGACATCCATTAGGAGCAGGTGTCACAACTTTCGTGCCTTTTTCACTTTAGTTTCTACCATCAATAAAAAAATTTATCTTTTAGTTCAACATTGTCAACCATCTATGCAAGTTAGATAAATAGGAATGAAAAAGTAGCTAAATACTGTGGGCTGACATAAAGAGCTTAATCTATGGTAAATGAGGGAACCAATTTATTAGTACAACCCCTAATTATAAATTTCAAAGGTGAAAAATATCACCTTTTGAGTCTCAAAATGAAATAAAGTCTAAAAAATATAGACTTGGGTGGAAATAGGTATAAAGAACCAAATTGACCATTTATTACAAGAAAATCATAAAAAGAATACAGAGGCCTTATTGCTCTTTCAGTTAGCACTAGAAGATGTGATGTTTTCCCAAATTCAATGTCTACACTCACGGTAGATTTTGAATCTAGAATATTTGGGCGATAAGAAGTCAATTGCTATAAAATTACAAACTCTTTTTTATGATTTTGAGACTGATTATAAAAGATAAAGAATTGTGTAAGAATTCTTGTTGAAAATGTCTGGGATTATTAATCAAATGAAGTCTTATAATGAACCCCTAAGTAAAGAAACTATTGTAAGGTCTTAAGGAGTTTAACCTCAATTTTTGATAAAAAATTGTAAAGAATAAAGACTTGTCTACTTAAACACTTGATGCAATGATGAGTTCCTTACTAAGCCGTAAAGCTAGACTTGGCAGGTCCTATGAAAAGTCAGAGAAAAAGGCTTTTCAGGTGAAAGAGGAGTTTTTAAATGGAAAGAAAAAAAATTCAATAAGTTTAGTTCCTTCGTTACCTGGTGATAACATCATTGCAAGCCCTACTAATTTAGATTCTCTAGCTTGTTCATAGAAGACAGGATTGGGTCTGATCATAGAAAGGATTCTCTTTAAGTAAACTAGCTTATCCTTTGTATGGGACTTATGCAGGGGTTGGAACAAAGACACACTTGATTGTGAATTCCAATGTGGCAGATATGTATCTTCATGGCGAAATCAATAGTCCAAGTCACATAGTCTTAGGAAATGCCTAAAACATAAAGTCATTGATTCTCCCAAGATGCCACAATTACCACGGATCTTGTCAATATCAGTATAAATTATCTTTCAACTTTATGTATTCCTCTATCCATATAGTACATTAAATGTACAAAATGGCTATAACATAGTTTATCTTTAACAATTACTCTATGAGGTTTTTTTATATGGTGCTAATGATTTGATTATCATCTTCTTTCTAAAAAAAGACAAAAATCAATATATACCAATGTATTTATTACATATTAGATACCTATATTTTTTTAGATGTCCTTTTTACATTTGATCTAATCCTTATTGTCTCCTAATTGTTTTGTTGGATAACAAAACAATCGAGAGGCAACATATTCCATTTGATTTCTCTTTTTATTTTCAATATTTAAAATGGATATGTCGAATAAGCTACTACAGATCTCCTCTTTTTCCTATTCAAAGATCAACCATTTTTTTAAATTACAAGGAAGCGAAAACATCAAGTCTCTAGCGCAAGGTACGGCGGTACATTACGCCTAGCCTGTCCCTCTGATAAAGATCCCAAGTAGACAATAGCGGCTCCTGCAGAAAGTGGATCCTAGGGCAGGCCATGCTTGCTAAGGCGGCCAGAGCATCGGCGGTCTGATTCCCTTCCTTGTGCACGTGCTGAAGTTGGACCTCCCATGCTCGGTTGAGTAGCATGCGAAGATCTGCCAACAAAAAAAGATAAGGATTAGTTAGGTTAATAGGAGCAGAGATAATGTTAATGACTTCTAAGGAGTCCACTTCCACGATGAGCCGACGATAGCCCAGCGACCAGGCCAGGTAGAGGCCCGAGTGGACTCCCCAAAGTTTAGCGAGTAGCTGCAAGTCGGGGCCAATGTGGTGGGTGAAACCTCCACACCACTGTCCGATCCCATCTCGGGTCAGACCCCCTACAGTAGCAATGTTGTTTCCCGGGGAAAATGCACCATCCGAATTGAGTTTAACCCAGTGGGCAGGTGGTTTGGTCCAGCCCACTAGGCTGCCAGGAGGGAGACCCTAATTCGGGAGCACACTGTGTTCCACTGCTCGAGCCCGAGCAACCCACTGAATGTACGTCGAGACTGTAAGCTGACCATTAACCGGCCACACAAAACCCGTGGCAAAAATGCTTTTATTCTGCCAAGTCCAAAGCATCCAATGCGTAACACCAAAAATAGTAGGCCATTCACGTTGGCCCACCCTCGAGTACTTCCTAAGGTTGAAATGAGCCCAGGTTTCCACGTCTTGACGGAAAAACTCCAAATCTCCATAAACTGCGAAGAAGGTCCTCCAAAACGGTTGCACCTGCGGATAGTCTTGGAGAACATAAACGATGGATTCGACCTGGCCACAGACGTGGCAACGATCATCGAAAGCAATATGGCACTCCACCCGGTGTTGGTTTGTCAATAGTTTTTGCTGCACCATGAGCCAAAGGAATACGCGGATTCGTTGAGGCCCTGGCCATCTCCATATGACATCCTAAATGGTGGGTGACTGAACCGGAATGTGACCCACGATTAAATCGTACGCCGAAGCCACAGTGAAGTGACCATGCGCAGTAAGGCCCCAGCGAAAGGTGCCCCCTCTGAGTGTAGTGGAGAAGGGGTGGTCCCTGCTATGGCAAGACAAACGGTCAATGGAAGGTAGGGTTGGATCTGAGCACACTGCCACTGACCGGTCTCAGTCCTCATGTTAGCAATAACCATGTCCAGCTCGCTGTCAAGAATGGGGGATGTCGCAATTGTAAGGAGGGGACCCTAGTCGGATAACCAAGAATCAAGCCAGAATCGAATGCGCCGGCCATCGCCCAGTTGCTAGTGGAGCCCTTGGTGTACAAACTGCCAGGTTGCCGCAAGGCCCCGCCAAAAGCTCGAAGCCTCGGGCCAGGATAAAGAATGAGGGATAGAGTGCGGGTCCACCCGATACTTGGCTTGAAGAACCCGAACCCCTAACTCGATAGACTGGGTAAGCAGGGCCCAACCCATCTTGGTTAAATAGGCATCATTGTATGCACAAATACACTTAATCCCTAAACCCCCAGCTTTTTTAGGTTTGCACACCGTCTGCCACTTGACCAGAGAAACCTTTCAAGTCTCCTTCGTGGAGTTCCAGATGAAATTTCGCATTAACCGTTCCAAATCATCACAAAATTGGCGCGGCAGGCACACCGTTTACATAGTGAACCCCGGGATAGCTGAAAGCACCGACTAAGTAAGAGTGGCACGTCCCACGAGCGACAGCTATTTGGCGCGCCAGCCTGTAAGTTTCCATTGGGCATTATCAATAATGTGCTGATAAGTGTGCCGCGTGGTGCGGTCATGGAGAAGAGGGACACTGAGATATTTGCCCAGATTAGTGGTACGTGTAATATGCAGGTCCTATGCTAAACAACACGCAGTCAACGTCGGCACATTCTTGGAAAAGAAGATCTTCATTTTGTCCATGTTCACTTCTAGCCTGATGCTTGGCAAAAAGCCGCCAACGTCTCCTTAATAACTTGAGTTTGGGAAGCTGAAGCTTCAGCAAACAGGACGAGGTCATCAGCGAAAAAGAGGTGGGAAAGAGGAGGCCAGGTAGGGCTTAAGCGGATGGGCCTCCAACTCCCTTACTCCACAGCGCTAGATATGAGATGACCTAAACGCTTCATACAAAGGACGAAAAGATACAGGGAGAGGGGGTCACCTTGGCAAAGCCCACGGGAAGGGCTAAACGGGTCAGTGACGGTGCCCTGCTAAGACACTTGCACAGTCACTGTGGTAACACATTGCATAATGAGCCCGGTTAACGGGGCCGGCAACCCAATCTCCTCGAGAGTTTGTTGGATGAAATCCTACCGAATCCGGTCATACGCCTTTTCTAGGTTCACTTTGATTGCTAAATACCCGATTCTCCCTGTCTTCCGATTCATCGAGTGAATAACTTCCTGAGCAAGGACAATATTATTTGTGATGTGACGACTGGGAATGAAACTGCTCTGGGTGTCCTGGACCAGAGAACCCATATGCGATTTCAATCGGTTAACAAAGGCTTTAGCAAGTATTTTATACAGCACGTTGCACAGGTTGATAGGTTGTAACTGATGGAAACCAGTCGGAGAAGGGGTTTTGGGAATGAGAACCAAGAGGGTTTGGTTAAGATCCTTATCCCACCGGCCCTGCAAGAAAACGGACTGGATGTAGGCGGTAACTGTTGGGCCAATCCTAGGCCATTGTTTCTGAAAGAAGAGGGCGTTGAAACCATCCAACCCCGGGGCTTTGTTAGGATGCATACCGAAGACCGCGTTCCTGATCTCGACAGGATGGAAAGGCAGGACCAAGTCTCTAGTGTTGTCCGGGGTAAGGGCAGGAAAAGCCCCAGACCGCAGAACCCGAGGTTAAGGCCCGACCTCCTGCATGTACAGGGTAGCATAATACTCTCTGGCAAGCCGATGGAGCTGCTCTTGATCCAACCTCCTGCATGTACAGGGTGGCATAATCCTCGGTCAGGGCTCTCTGGATACCTTGAAGATGAGCGAGCAACCTTTTCTTACGATGAAATATATTCCCAAAATTAGACTAGTTCCAACGAGTAAGTTGTTGAGAGAACCGGGCTAGCGCTTTACTCATTGACTCCTCGGGCAGTAGCCAATGAGTAGCCACCACCTCGTCAAAATCGGGATGCACTAGCTAGGCATTTTGAAAATGAAATGAAGGCAGGCAGAGCCGAGTTGGACTAGGCTGCTGGATCTGGATCCACATTGGCCTATGGTTGGAGCCGAGGAAGGAAAAGTGAGTGTTGACTGTGTGCGGAAAAGAGTGGAGCCGGACCGTCGATCCAAAGACCCGATCCAACCGAGCTTGGACCAGGCCACGTTGCCAAGTAAATTTGGACCCGACATAGCCTAGATCATGTAAGCAGCTGTCGTGGACCCAATCTTATAAGTGTCTATTCAAGGCTCTTGAGGTGGCAGACCCCCCTCGCTTATCAGCGAGCTCGAGTTTCACATTAAAATCGCCACCGATAAGCCAAGGAGTGCTTACGGAACGACCGAGCCAGTGAAGCGCCGACTAGAGGTGGGTTTGGGATGAAGATTGCGGGCTAGCGTAAACCGCAGTGAAGGTGAAGGAATGCGAAGCAAACTGAACAGAGGTATGAAGAAATTACCGGTGAGGCATAACGAAAGATACGACAGAAGTCTCCTTCCACAACATCCAAATCCCCCCAGGGAACTCGACAGCTTCGACTCTGGTGGAGTAAGCAAAGCCTAGCAAACTAATGATTCTCTGCGCCTTATGACCACTAATTCGTGATTCTAGTAACATAAGAATATTGGGCTTCAATTGCCTCAGGTAATTATACAGGACCGACCTAAAACTAGGACCCCCTGCCCCTTGACAATTCCAAATTAAAATCGACATAAAGAGAATTAAGCGGGGTCGGTACCTCCCATGGGAGCGTCCTGAATCTCAATAACGCAGGGCTGCAAGACCCGCTCTTCTAAGCTCATGCTTGGTGACAAAGGGGCAGCTATAGGATCCTCGCCCTGGCCGTCGGGGGGGTTCGTGTGCGGAGGGGTTGGATGGGCCTTCAGTCTAGGGTGGTCCGCTGGTGACTCGACCCCATCCATTAGCTGCGGCTGTTCCGCGATGGGATCGTCACTAGTGGCCAACACCTGGGACTCGCATATCATCTCGGTGTGTGAGGGGATTACAAGAACTATATCCTTGGCGGTCTTAGTTGGTTGGATCTGAATGAGAGGTGCGGTTGCTAGAGGCGGGGTCGGGGAGGAATTGCTACGAGAACTTTTGCCAGGGTGGAATCCTGTTGAAAGGGCCTGCGGGCTGGTGGTGTCAGTTTGGCCTGAAGGCTTGGGCCCAGTAGCCTGAAAAATCATGCCATGTGCAATGGGCCTGCTAGGGCCCAAGAGATCCTTCATGGGCAGTCTGGTACCAAAGCCCGTGGGGGTCTGAGGTGGGGCCTTCTCCACATTAATGTCTACTGACTCTACCGCCTCCACTGGGAGGTTGTCTGACAGAACAGCAAATTGGGTACCCTGCTTCTGAACTGACCCGTGACGCCTTCCCAGAGCTGATGGACGTGTGGAGGACGGTGTGGGCTTCTGTTGTAGCTGTTGGGGAGAGGGTTGGGTTTTCCTCTACACCTGAACCCACGGACTGTAGGTGGGGCTTGTCGAGACGGGAGCAGCTGGAGATGGTCTGGACGGAATCTCGCCGGTGGGTGGCGTGGTCGAAATGTCCAACACTGCCTGGCTCGTAGCAGGCTCTGTGTTCTCGGCAGCTCCGTGAGGTCGCTGGTTGTAGCCTGCCATGGCGTGTCCGACCTTGCCGCAAGCGTAGCAGAGTTGAGGCAGCCCTCATACTCTACGAGGAGCAGCTCGCCATCAAGATCAACAGTAGTCGTCAGTGGTTGGCTAAGATCTACGTCAACAGCAATTCGGGCGTAACGACCTCGCTGGGCCAGCAACATTTGTTCATCAATTTGCACCGTGGAACCCACTGCATTCCCAACCACCGTCAGAATAGCAGGATGGTAGCGGTCAATAGGTAATGTCGGCACCTGGATCCAGGTGATCGCACGAGATACTGTGCCTAGGTGGGGATAGAAGGTGGGCACCCAGCGTTGAACTGAGAGAGCTTGGCCATAAATGAGCCAAGGTCCCTCCGTCAATGCGTTAAGGTAATCGGCGTCGTCCATGAAATGTACGAGAAAGAAGTCGTGGTCCAGATCAATGATTTTTAGGGGCCCCGCCAATTTCCATAACGCGTGAAGACGGGAACGAAGGGCTTGAAATCCAATCCGACGTCCCAATAGTTTAACTACCACAACCTTAGACCATTTCTGATCCAGTTTGTCTTTGAACTGTTGAGAGATTTTGATGCCTCCGCCAAGCTCGACAGCTAGGAGTTCGATGTCGCCCTCCTCTAGCTCGACTGGGGGTTCTGGTGGCCAGCTTTGTGCACTCACAGGGTGTGTGTTCGTTTGAGGCCCCGCGACTGCTGCACTATATGTCAGTGGGGGACCGCTCGTCGTCTCGTCATCCTGTTTCCGCGTACGACCTCTTTTCGATTGGTTGGCCTCAAGATTGGGGGCCGCCATTGTCGGCCCAAGCTATCGGGAGGAGGCAGGCAAAACAGATCGAAGCAAGAGCGCGCTTTGAAGACAGTAGAAAGATCAACCATTTTAACTAAGATAGCCATACATTAGGTTTAATAAAAACAATTTCCTCACATTTATTGCCATTGCATTGTTCATTTTAGTTCCTACAACCTTTTTACTTATAATTTACGTAAAATCTATTAGTCAAAGTGTCCATTGTTTAATGGATTGGAAAGACGTAGCATCCATCTTATCCAATGATAATAATGAAACACCACTAAGAAAATCAAAATCTCTTAAAGAAATTTAAGAGTCATATGACTTTGCTTTATTAGTCATTGACCCAACTTGTTTTGAAGAAGTTGTAGAACAACTTGAGTAGTAGATTGTTGTGATAGAGGAGATGCAGGCCATTGAAATAAGTTCAATATAGGAGTTGATTGATGTTCCAGAAGGCAAGAATGTCATATTACTCAAGTGGGTGTTTTGAACAAAGTATAATATTGACGAAAGCATTCAAAAGTACAAAGCTCAACTTGTGCAAAGAGATACTTACAATAGCAAGGTATAGATTTTGAAGAGATTTGTTCTCCTATTACTCAATTTTGGAATTGGCTGCTCAGTTGGAATTACTTGTATACAAATTTAATGTGAAATACATTTTTTCAAATGATGATTTAAAAGAGGATGTTTATGTTTCATAACCTTTGGGCTTTATTATTAGTGGTAATGAAAAATAGTTTACATGTTAAGAAAAAACCTCTATGAGTTAAAGCAAGCACCGTGAATTTAGTATAGTAAGATTGATTCATTCTTCCAAGATAGTAGGTTCACTAAAAGTGAAAATGAACCTACTCTTTATTTGAAGAAACAAGGTAATGGATTTTTTTGTGGCAATTTGCCTTCGTGTAGATGATATGATTTATATGGATTCCTCAAAATCCTTACGATTTTAAGCCCTATATGTTGAGAAGTTTTAAGATCACAAATTTGGGCAAATTGTAATATTTTTTGGGACTTGAGATCATATAAGGTGTTGACAGAATTTTTGTGTCTCAAAAGAAATATACTGCAGACCTTTTGAAGAGGTTTAATATGGAAAATTATGAAGTGGCAGTCATACCAATGAACATCTATAAGAACCTACAACATGAAGATGTGATCAAGAAAGTTAATGCAATACTATTCAGAAGTTTAGATTTGGTTTAAACTATCTTACACACACTAGACCTGACATTGCTTTGTTTGTTAGTGTTGTGCCTAAATTTATGCATAGCCTTACAAAATAACACTTTGGAGCAACAAAAAGGGTTCTTTGTTATGTTAAACCTTTTGAAAGGTTTAATATGGAAAATTATAAAGTGGCAGCCATACTAATGAACATCTATAAAAACCTATAACATGAAGATGGGATCAAGAAAGTTAATCCAATAGTATTCAAAAGTTTAGATTTTGGTTTAAACTATCTGACACCCACTAGACCTAACATTTGCTTTCTCTATTAGTGTTGTTTCTAGATTTATTCATAATCTTACAAAACAACACTTTGGAGCTGCAAAAAGGATTCTTTGTTATGTTACATGGATTGTGAATTTTGGTATTTAGTATTACAAAGTATTGAATTTTATATTAATTGGTTTCACTAACAATAATTGGGCATGTTATTTAAATGATTGAAAAAAATACTCATAGTAATTTTTTTAAACTTTGGTTCTAAAGCAGTGACATGAATTTTAAAAAACTAAGAAACAATAACTCTATCATCATCCAAAGTAGAGAATGCAATAGTAGCTTTTGCAGTACAAAAAGGTTTATGACTCAGAAAAAGTTCTTGTATATTTTAGTCTTTACCAGAATGAATCCACTGTATTTGATGATTGATCCATAACTGTGATGGCAAAGAATCCTGATTTTTATAGAAGAACTGAGCATATCGATATGCATAATCATTTCAATTGAAAACTAGTAGCTAATGGCAAAATAATATTGAAATTCCTATACACTACTGAGCAAACATAAGTTATTTTCATAAAATCTCTTTCCTAGGCCAAGCATTAGTTTTTCATGTCACAATTGGGTGTATGTAATTTTGACTCAAGGGGGAGCGTAAAAAGTAATTTTGGAGCATATGATTTTTATGTTTTTATCAGTTAGTTAGTATGTTAATGGTATCAAATCAGAAGTTATGTTCCTATTTTATAGTATTTTTTTGTTGCTCTATTGGAACTATCTAAGGCCTTATGCTGGATGTTTTATGAGTGTAGTAAATAGCAATTAAAAATTTTGTAATTATTATTATTTTATTTTATTCATTCCGTCCTTAATATGCTCTACTATAAGTGACTCGAGGCAAGAAAGCTATCACTATGCTCCAACTTTGTTCATTATGTGGATTTTATTCTTAAAAATTTACCTTTTGGGTTCTCCTAGAAACATTTTGAAAAAAAGGAATAATGTAAATAAATATTTTTTAGAAGATTCTGGGTAAATATAGTGTTATAAATCACCAACTGATATAGAAAATTCTAGATTTAGAAAACTCTAGATTTGTAAAAAAAAAAACTAGAAACATCGCCCTTCCAGAATTCTCCAGCAACTTTTATCAAGTTGCTAAGTCGGTGATGCATGCCTATAAATAGGCAATAGCTCCATTTCATTGAACACCACAAAAAAGATAGAAAAGTGTCCTAAGTGATAGAAAAGTGTTTGTCCTAAAGTGTAGTGTGTGTCTGGGTTTCAAGTTTTGCTTTTCTGTCTTCTGTTTTGTTTAAATCGTTCGGTATTTTGAGTTTTGTATTCGAGTCCTTTTATTAATAAAATTATCATTACCTTTGTTTAACAAGTAGTATCAGAGCCAGGTTGTGTTGTCTAGAGTCGTTGCTCCATTGTCCAAATTTTTTTACGATCAGGGATCGTGTCTTAATCAAGATTTTTCTGAAATTTAGTCACAATCCGGGATTGTGAAATTATTCGATCAGAGATCGAGTAATTATGGCAGACATGAGCACCACTGTTAGTGGTATAGAAAAATTAAATAATAACAATTATAATACATGGAGCACTCGTATGCAGTTTTATCTGCTAGGACAAGAGTTATAGAGTATTGTTGGAGGAAACGAGACTCAACCTCCAACATTAGAAGAAGAGTTAAAGAAGTGGAAAATTAGAGCAGGTAAAGCCATGTACGTATTATCGGTGACGGTAGAAGATGACATACTTCAGCAAATAAAGGACGCAAAGACACCAAAGGATGCATGGGACACTCTCGCCCAGTTGTATGCATGCACCAACAATGCTAGGCTCTAGCACTTAGAGAACGAGTTATTGTTGATCTCGCAACACAACATGACTGTAAGTGAATATTTTACTAAAGTTAAATCTTTATGCCAAGAAATTTCTAAGTTAAATCCTCCTAATGCTATAACTGAAACAAGAATGAGAAGGATTATTGTACATGGGTTACGCCCAAAATTTCTTAGTATTGTTACAGCTACTCGAGGTTGGACAAAGGAACCAATCTTGACAGAGTTAGAAAATATCTTAGCCAATCAAGAAGCTTTAGATAAACAAATGTCTAAAGTTTTTATTAAAGAAGAAGACAAAGCCCTTTTCACCAATAAAGGGGGAAAAGGGAAAGTCACAAGAAGTAACGTGACGGAGG
>JAOSBP010000205.1:31522208-31532804 GCA_027563825.1 Erythroxylum mucronatum
CACACTACATGCATACTTAAAACACTCATTTCACGCATTAATTTCCAAATATCAGTGTAAAACATGTAACACAACTTACTACATTCACTGCCAATTCCTCATTTAATAATTCTAACGTCCAATCAAAGTTCGGGGTCCAACAATAGCACTATTTGAATTGCTTTAATTTAGGCGAAAGTTTCTGCTTTATTGTTATTTTAAGCAATATAAAATGTAAAGGTTGTTTATGAATAAAAGTACTCCTTTACAAAAAAGTATTCTTTCTTGTCTCTACATTACCATCTTTACAACACTGTCTCTACTTCTTTTTAGTTTTTAGTTAAAGACTTGCTTTGAGTCTTGCTCCTCAGATATAGAAAGAGAAACTTTGAGATTGAGAGAGTATCATTTGTATACTTTGAAGAAAGTAATTAAGGTTAACAGTTTGTTGTATCTCTTTCTTGCTTTATTGTTACCTTTACTATTCTATTGCTTTTGTTGTTTTCTTGCTAGTGTGAGAGTAAAACACTACAAGTGTTATGAGGCGTTCGAGAATAAGATTGTTAGTCAACGATCACGTGGGAAGGCTAGGAAACAATGAAGGAGATTATTGAACGAGATTGCTGAGTCTTGCTTAAACAGACCTAAATAAAATTGTCGTACAAAGGAGTAGGCACTACTTACGGATAAGTTCAATATTTAAGAAGACTTTTGTAACAATAGTCATAATTTTCCATGAGCTCTGGAACGACGGTAATGTCTTTAATTGCTTGAGAAGAGAAGATTTTACTTTTATGATGATTTCAGAATATACAATACAATACAATGCAAGCTCATAAGAAAAGTACAAATCATTTTCCATTGCCATTCTTTGCTACAAAAATGGAGGCAAATTCAACTTACAAGTACATGACTAACGACTTTATTACTATTGCTTCAAAGATGAAAGTCTTCAGTTTACAAATTTTCCATAATTAGAAAATTTAAGCAGAAAGATCATACCAGCTCTTTTGCTCTAGCCATTCACAGATCGTCAACATTTTGGTTCTGTGGTAGGTGAACCAATAAATATTTTTTTTCTGTGAAGAGGATAAACAACAAGGAGGCCTATGACTTTGGAAGCAAATCATGGAACTTGTAGAGGGACCAGTCCGCTTTGCTACGTGTCTGTGTTTCTTTTGTTGACTGCTTTAACGCCGATATCAACTCAAACATTTGTAATTTTGATAATTTGTCTTTGACAAACATTGATACACCAACCTAAAGGTTAATCCAAGAAAGGTTTGATGCCTTTTATTGAACAGGAAGTAATAAATAAAACCAGCTGGGATAACGAAATGATACTTTAAGACCACATGTTGAAGAGACTGTAAGCCAAATCTCTTTTAATCTTCAAATCTGGAAGGTGAGAGGTGAAAAATCAATCAACTGCGTTACTCATGTTTTAATTACATCTTCATATATAAACACCTCCTGATGATGCGTTCCCATGCTGATTTAGCGAGCTGTAAGTCAATATAATCTGAATTTAGAATGACTTTTACGTTAATCTAGACACTTCTTGACAGTATAACAGCGGATGAACAGTGGACTCCAATCTATACTTTTAGCTTCATCTTTATCATCTTGGATGTCACATCCACTAAAATATTGATATGGGTTGTGACATATGAATGATGCTCTTTCTTAAAATATTGATCATGGGTTGTGAAATATGAATGATGCTCTTTCTTTATCGTGTATTTTCTGATTCTTTCCTTCCTACTGCTTTTGTACCCCACCATCACCAACCTTATTCATCATCTATGCAACCTTCTACTCATCTTCTGATGGGATGTTAAACCAGTTAACCTGTGCCACCAACAATGGCAGTAACTTGGTTTGTAAGTCGAAAAGGTCCCTCATATAACGTCATGTTATGTGGTTCGTTATCTCTACCTAAGATCATAATATTTTTCATTGAAACCTAACTTATAATTATAAGGGGAAATGATTAAATAAAAAATCTAAACTTTACTGGAATTATTTAACAACTTTCTTAACTAAGATCGTGACTGATAATTTGACATAAAAGCCATTGATGATTTGTCCCTAGATTATGCCGGTAGGGTGGCGTATTCATCTCTTTGTTTGACAGTTGACACTGACTAATTCACTCTCGTTGAACTATGGAAGGGCACACTCAATCACGCAAGATAATTAATCGTTTGATGTTTAAACTTGATGTTTGTGCATCATTCAGAACGCCAACCAAATGGCTGAAGAAATAAAAATTGAAGTGGTGATGGAAGCAGAGGATGGCACTCACCCCACTTCGATTCAACTACCACGCGCAGGGACCCATTGCTGAGATGTCGTGCTCCAGCACTGCCAAGTTAGCTTTTGCTACCTCGTCTCTCATCCCAATCGTTGTTGTCTGTGTATATATACACCTCCTCATAGTGCTTGCTTTATGTAGTGTCCACACGCTCATCGACAACATACCTTGTTTTTGCCATCAGTCACCGGGAAAATGGGTACCCTTGCAACTGAAAGGACAATTGTTGGATGGGCAGCGAAAGACCCATCTGGAATCCTATCTCCATATACCTATACGCTCAGGTTTTTCCACGTTTTGATAGTCTTAGGATCGATGATCTTATATATTGATACGTATACATGTATAGTAAGTAGCACTATTGATGTGTCGTCATTCTTATGATGCTTTTTCTGGATAAATTGTGTTTTTGTGTAGAGACACAGGTCCTGAGGATATTTATATCAAGGTTATGTGCTGTGGAGTATGCCACAGTGATATTCACCAAGTCAAGAATGATCTTGGCATGTCACACTATCCCATGGTCCCTGGGTACTACTCTTTAGACTCTTGTTTTAGGACAGTGTCTGAACACTTCCTCTCTTTAGCTTTGTTGTTTTTCATCAGCAATTCTACCCTTTTTTTACTTTCTGATTGTATTACCTGGTTTTATGGATCAATAGCCATGAAGTTGTGGGTGAGGTGTTGGAGGTGGGATCAGATGTGGCTGGTTTCAAGGTCGGAGACATCGTTGGTGTCGGCCTTGTGGTAGGCTGCTGCAGACAGTGCAGACCATGCAAATCGGACAATGAACAATACTGCAGCAAGAAAATCTGGTCGTACAATGATGTCTACACTGATGGTAAACCAACGCAAGGCGGTTTCGCTGAATCCATGGTCGTCCATCAGAAGTAAAAAATCCAAACTTTCCCATTTTCCCCTTCACAGCTTGCATAAATTTGTCTGTCATTCAAATAAATATCTTGAATAGTATTACTGTTCTGAGAGGAGAAATGAAGAGGATGAAACCCATCACAGAACAGAAGAATTGTTGGTTTTTCATTAAACTGAGTGGACAAGAAAAAACTTGTAGCCTTATTAATGAAGGTTTGACCTTTACTTAGGTTTGTGGTGAAGATACCAGATGAGATGTCACCAGAGCAAGCAGCGCCTCTACTTTGTGCTGGGGTAACAATTTACAGCCCATTAAAGCACTTTGGATTGATGGAAAGTGGACTAAGAGGAGCTATATTAGGGCTTGGAGGAGTTGGGCACATGGGAGTGAAGATAGCCAAGGCAATGGGACACCATGTTACCGTGATTAGCTCTTCTGATAAGAAAAGAGAGGAGGCTTTGGAGCATCTTGGTGCTGATGAGTACTTGGTCAGCTCAGATGCATCTAGAATGCAAGAATTTGCTGACTCTCTTGATTATATCATTGACACTGTGCCTGTCTTCCACCCTCTTGAGCCTTACCTTCCTTTGTTGAAACTTGATGGGAAGCTGATCTTGTTGGGTGTTATCAACACCCCTCTCCAGTTCGTTACACCTATGGTCATGCTTGGTGAGTCTCTCTCTTCTCATTCATTTTGCTTGGAAATTCCAGTCTGCTTTCTTGTTACAGATTACAGTACTTTGTTATTAGATGGCCGCCTAAACCTTGTTGTTCTTTGATATCTGATTATGATTTGTTGGTGATCCTTAATAGGGAGAAAATCAATCACGGGGAGCTTCATTGGAAGCATGAAAGAAACAGAGGAAATGCTTGAGTTCTGCAACGAAAAGGGCTTGAGCTCCACGATTGAGGTGGTGAAAATGGACTATATAAACACTGCTTTTGAAAGGCTGGAGAAAAATGACGTGAGGTATAGGTTTGTCGTCGATGTTGCTGGTAGCAAGCTCGATCCATGAACAAAGTTTATCTATCAATTCTTACCAGACTTGATACAAAGTACACAGTCAAATTAGAAGTGTGAAAGGGTTAATATTCTATCTTTTTGTACTTGTTTCTCACCGAAGATTGATGGTTTATGTTCTGATTATACAAAGTTCAATACCTTGTGAATGTACTGTTTGTGACAATAAAGGATGCTTGTTTTTCCAATTTTCATTTACAGGGCAGCCTGTGTTTTTTGTTGACTTGATAATATCTTGGAGAAGGTAATCGGTGTATGAATTTAACAGGTGGGATTAGTTTGACTGTAAGTGTCAGGTTCCATAAGAAAACAGACAATATTTGGAATTGAATCTTTACTTGCACCAGGCTTACGTTCTTTACTTTTCCTTCAAAAACTGGTTAAACAATTTATTACACAAAACAATACGACATTACCTCTTCCAGAAAATATCATAAAAAGCATAGATAAGGAAACTTTCACAACTTCAGAAATCTGTTAAATGAGGTTGGGATAGGATAGCTACGAGAACCCGTCGTTTTAGGTAGCGATAGGCCTTGTTTAGAGGCACCGTGTCTCTTACACCCACCAAGTTTGTCCATCAGAAAATCCTGATCATGATAATGAAATAGTTGGTTTTGTCAGGAAGCACACAAGTTCCCTACAAGTGTCGAACTATGAGTTTGGTCGGTCGTCAAATTTCTCCAACAACCATCTTCTAGGAATATCAAAAGATGGTGCCAAGAAATGCAAAGCAATTAACAAATCATCTTCCCAACAACAAAGCACACGGTTCGAGGCGATTGTTAGTCTTTTATGTTTTTCATGCTTAGCTTGTTTTACTCTGAACAGTCTTCCAATTCCAGAATTCCAGCAAGAATGTGTTGCAAGTTATCGAGCAAATGTGGACAGTTTAACTATAAGCCAGACAAGGAATATCCTTTTGAGTGTTAGAAGTCGAGACTCGCCCAGGACAATCCTGTTGAATGAAATCACTCCTTTAGCAGCTAATTTTAGCTAAACTCATAAGCACCATACAAGAATTTCTTTAAAGTTCAATTGAATTGGTACATTTAATACCAGATTTGGGTGTTGAACTTTCATCTTCAGGAGTTGGTAGATATCGTCATATGTTATTTTAATCACGAAATTGGCCTTAGCATCACCTACCACACTTGATGCATACCAAATCAGTTAAATGGGTGGTTCAATTACTAACTCGGACAGCACATACTCATAGAATTGTGAGCATTTTAGATCACAAAGTTAGATTCTAAGGGCCTGAGGCCTTAGAGCTGACCTCATCTGAGCTAATGAGAAATTTTTTATGTCGACGTCCCCATGCAACAAGCTCAAGTCAACTACTACAACTATGCAGATAGCTTAGCTTACTCATTATGCCCCCATCATCAAGACCAACCGACAACAAACAAGAACTATGGTCCTGGTGGAACAAACAAATAACAAAATATGTGTATGAGACAGACTTTGAAATGCAGATTGTTATCGTTTGCTTGCTATCTGATAGAAAAATATTGATCCTACTGGAACAAGCGCACACTGAGGACCATGATCATCATTTTAACGGAAAGGGACTGAAGCTCTGCTGAAGAGATGGGCTCTTTACTTGGCGATCAATATCTTTCTACAAAGTGATATTTACCTTTGTCGTTGAGCATTTGTATGGTCGGCAAAGAACCACGGCTTAGTGGCCTCGGTATACGAAAATCACTGCCCTGGCCTCCATCAATCACAGCCTTTGACTAAAATATACATTCATAAAATATCTTGAAGGATTGGCGCCACTTAAAATCACTGTAAAGTTCAGGGAACAAAAAAAAATAGTAACAATGCAACCCAAGCAAAGCTATCCAATATTGCAGTCAGTACTTACAAATAGGAGAGAGGACAATGACGATGCCGATTGGGTATAAGAAAAACGTTGTTCTCTCCAGAAAGGGTAAAACTGCATTGGAAGATGTAGCCAGTGAATTGCTTAATGTAATAAGTGCATTTCTTCAATATATAACATTGAAGGATCATGGAACTGCAAGTTTTCACCCCACTGACTACCATCACAGTTATTGAACAGCATTGAAAACCCACATATTGACCAAAGATAAGAACCTGAATGACCAATGCTATTTAACAGTCAGTCCAACCAAAGTTGGAAGCATTTCTCGACTATTTAATATTTTATGATATGGACAAAAACTCAACGGTCACTCCATGGGATTCTTTTAGTTCCAAAGGTTACTCCTTTTGACAGTTCTCATACAATTATCTCGTCTAAGGAAACTAGACGAGAAGAAATTCACTAAATGTAACGAATCTGAAAGGCAAATGAATCTTAACATAAATGCACCTATCACATTAAAGTTGCATGAGACTGAAATGCCTAGTAAGGTTATGGCACAGAAAGGTACAAATATTTGAATTCAAAATGACACAACTAAGCTTACCATAGTACAAATATTTGAATTCAAAATGACACAACTAAGCTTACCATCATAGCCCAAAAAGTTGAGATAATGATAGTACGAGACTGCCACCATAAGAAGCAGGTTTGATAGCAAAACAGGTATGAATCCATGAGCTATCAGAAGAGGTGAAAGAAAATAATGTATAACTGCAAAACAAAAGAGACAGAAAAGAAAGAAGGTGATTGGAGGCTACATAAACTGGGCTTAGACAAAACGTAATGTCAAAACACATTAAGATGGAACATACCATAAAGCACGACAAACAATGGAAAGAAAGAATTGCAATGCACGTCAAATGCATATAGCCTTCAGCCAGATGAAAAGAAAGGATCAGAAATAACTAATAAACTTCATTGTAGAAATAACTAATAAACTTCATTGTAATATATAATGAACTTGTTATTTCACATCAAAATAAACATCTTTGATGTCAAAATAATCTAACAATTCAAAAACAAAACTACCCTTGCAGGAAATAATCTCTTGTATGGAAACAACAGTATCCCTTGCAAGCCCCATAAGCAATAAAAAAATATGTCACAATGCAGGAATCAAAAGTTTCTAGACTTGCCATTCAACCCGTTGCTCAACGACGTGACTATTAGTTGCTTCCTCCCGAAGATATGCATTAGTCAAAAACCTGCACAGAATGAACAAATGCAGTTACAATCATATGTACAGGCCTCGATCACATTATTAAAGAGGGGGATTTCAAGAGAGAAGGAACCAGCTCCTTTATGAAGAATATATCTGTTCAGAATGAGAAAATGAAGACATTGATTCCTTTTCTGAACAGAGTTCTTGCAGTACACATACAAAAGAAAATTAAGAAGAGAAGCTTATCAAGCGTGGTTCCCAAAACTTAACTGATAAGGCACAGAGATAATGGAACTTGATAGCTCGGTGAGTAGATGAATTTAAAATCTAACAAACAACAGTAATTTGAATGAATTACAATACTTGGACCTAGTATAAAGTTAGAGCCTAACCATTGCCACTAAAGTTTCAGTTTCCTCCTTCTGTAAAGTTTCAGGTTGGAATAACTAAACAGGTGAATGGATAGAAGTAACAAGATTCAAGGGCATTTTACAAGGATATGCAACATTAATAAAATGCAACTTCACTATCAATGCCAAAGGAATTCAAGATAGTGACTCTTACCAACAAAATGTAGCCAGGACTACTCCTGTGATTAAGAAATGAAAAACCAGTACTGAGATCATGACAAAAACAGCATGTGCAGAACTATGATCATACCTGGCAAAAAAATACAAGCAGCACAAATAAAGCTTGATGGGCTACACAAGACTTTAAGATCTCATTAGACGATATTTAAATGGTAAAAAGATAACAGAAGTTCAGTATATTAATGGCTTTAGTTCAAGAAAGTGCTCAATTTGTGCATGTGATATCTTGCTCAACTTGGAAGAAGTAAGATACCAAATGATCAAGATGGCTTCATTATGACACATGTATAATTATGCTCAACATTGAATATAAGTCATAGCCAAGTCCCAATAAAGTTCCTCCTGCCAGCTTAATGAAGTTTCAATATTTACTCATTTAAGTGCTGAAGCTACAGTCAACACATTTACACAGTGAAGAGATGAAAATGCAGACAAGAATAATATGGTCAACTTACGCAGCACAATAAGCCAATGTTGCAACTACCAATAGTAGGCTGCAGATTACAACAAAAGCAGGGTCGTCACGTGCCCATTGATTCTTAGTTTCTGAGAACAAATAGGAAAATAACAATCTTTCAAATTTCTCAAAAATTTAACACCCACAACAAGTGTCTTGAGACAAATTCAAGTTACAACTTTTCAACACAAAAATCTACTCTACATTTCCACGATCTCAAGGATTGCATCCGACCTCCCAACATGTTTGACGCAACAAAAATTGTATCATGCTTGATCCACATGCATAATCATGCAAAGCAAATTCAAAGGTTCTTTTAGACACGAAACAAGACAAAGATCAGACTTCAGTGGAAATGAACTTACGCTTGTGATACTTAGTGTGCTGATAGCTGCCCTGCCGCAATCATGACGCACCGCATGAGAGATGTGCAGTCACGAAATTAGAAACCTTCTTCTCACTTAACTCGGATAGATAATAATTAAAAGATAAAAATGGACTAGGGAAACCAAACGTACACAATTTTAGGGGAGGTGCAGAGGTGAAGCATTTGCCAGAAAGTGTATTCAATATCCATTTGTTGCCACTAACAAAAAAAAACACCATAGAGACCATTAAACTAATGCATAAACAGCTTCGATCCAACTGGGGCCGAGATGAGATATAGAGGATATAGGAACACCTTAACGATTCGACGGAGATACTGAGGGAAGATGGGATTGGGGCGAGATGAGGAGGACGATGAACGTCCTATCGCAGACGTTGGCAGCATTTACTTTATCTACTTGTTGTTGGATTGGGTGAGTTGGCGGCAGAAGATCTGCGGAGGAGTTCCAGAAGCTCTCTGGTTTCTCTCTGGCACGGAGATTTCGGGCGTAAAACGACGACGACTTATGTCTCTGAATCTCCCTTTTCTTTTTTCTCTTTTGCCAAGAATCGGATTGAGGTTTGGAGCCGCCAAACTTTGGGCCTATTGTCAGTTTTGGACTTACGAATATGAACAAAAGCAGGATTTTGATTGGGTGTTTTTGTCCTTTTCTTCCGATTTTCACTCTTTTCTATTTTTATTTTTATTTATCACTCCCCCATTTGCCTTGTTTTTTTTTTTTAAGTAAAAGAGCTAACAACTAATTAAAGCGAATAACAGGATGAATGAACCGAGTGCGACGAACACCCATGCGATCATCATTGAGAGCGTGCAGTATAGCATTCGGAGGCTGTTGAAAAACCACCATACCTAAAGTCACGTTAAGGCCAGGCTTGTGCATTATTAATAACTCCAAAAGGATAGTTGTAAATAGCAATATTTAAAAAATTAGATCGGAAGTTAAATATAAGAGAATTAAAATATAAAAGGAATAATTGGTAATAGACTGTTATAAAAATAACTAAAAATTGAATAAAATTAAAGAATTTGAAATATTATTGAAAAAGATTATCTTTATCTATCGAAGAATTTAAAGTTTAATTAAGAAAGAGATTATTAAATAAAAATTAATTGATTTATTTTGATTTATAAGAACTCATTAATTAATAAAATTAATCAATTAAGTAATAAATTAATAAATTTTTAACAAAAAATTGTAAAAGTAAATCGAATCAAAAAATTAAAAACTTAATTGAAAAGTTAGATGATTCAAGATTTTTACGGTTGAATCGATTAATTGGTTGAATTTTTTAATCATTGCTAAATATAACAGGGAATATATTCATATGACGTAAGTTTGAGATTAATGGGAGTATTAAAATTAATAACTTTAAATATAATATTATTTTAATAATAAAAAATTCAAAGGTTCTTCCTTTCTCTTTCCTGCTACTCTTTCTCATTTTGAACTATTATAGTTATAAGACCTTCATGATTAGATTAACGTACCGATTGTTGAGAAGTTATCTTTGATGTTATTTACATTTTCATATGATTGTATCTTTTTTGATATTTTATACAAATATAGCACTATCTAGAGTGATTCTTTTTTTTTTTTGTTAACTCACAGAGTGTTATAGACTCGAATTATCGGTGACACCTTTAAGTCATTATCGTGTTCAGATTAATCTCCACTCATATCTTGTGGAATCCTAAGAGGCAGCTCAGCACTACCATCAAATATTAAACACTGCCGTTTTACAAGCGAGAATCAAACCCCTAATCTTGCTTAAATGAAGACCAACCCCTTATCATTGAAGGTGGCATCCACAATCGTTCTTTAATACTCCCTCCGATTCATAATAAGTGTCGTTTTAGATACATTTTAATTATTCAAAATAAGTGTCATTCTTAACTTTGTATGCATGTTTA
>JAOSBP010000205.1:31556030-31567405 GCA_027563825.1 Erythroxylum mucronatum
TGAACAGTCAATGATGCCAACGACAATTCCCAAGCCGTGTAAAAGACGCTATCTGCTTACTTTTTGAACAGTGATTTTGAACAGTGATTTACTTTTTGAACAGTGATTTTTGAAAAGACGCTATCTGCTATCATTCCACACGCTACAAGCCGTGTAAAAGACGCTATCTGCTATCATTCCACACGCTATCTACTATCGATTTATGCCTTGGTAAACTACAAGCCGTGTAAAAGCTTAAAACCCAAAAGCACAGATGAATGGAAACTGGAATGGAAACTGGAAAGAAAACATGAACGAACGGAAATACCGAGTGGAGACTAGCGACTGGCGATGCTTCGGTAACAGGTCGAGGTCGACGTCTGGTGGAAAATAATGAAGAGCGACAGACGATACTCAAATGCTTGGTGGTGACGGCAAAAATCGAAGGCACAGAAGAAGAAAGAATATGAGAAGTTCTTAGAAGGAAGACGGCGGAATATGAGAAGTTCTTAGAAGGAAGACGGCGACTATAGATCTTTGTGAATAAATGATAAAAAAATTATGAGTCATGTTCAGATGAGCCGTCTCCAGCCGTCTCCAGCCGTATCCACGCCGTCCCCAAGCCGTATCTGAGCTGGAAAATATATTAATTTATTAGGACACGTACGGACACATGTCCGACACGTGTCCACCGCGTGTCCAACGCGTGTCCGTGCTTCAGAGATTAAATCCTTTTTTTTTCTTTTCTTTAGATGATTGCAGAAGCATTCTTAAATCTCTAACTCTCCTTTGTTCAAACATTTGAAGAAACTCACAAGCTTTTCTGCTATTTCATTTGCATTAGTAGCACCTCTGTCGAATTTGTAGGAAACAAGAAAGGGACAATACATCGTGGTAGGTCCATTGTTTTATCTGGCTTTTAGTTTATATTTATTATATGTTGTGGTCTCCTATTTCTTATTGATTTAATGATTCTTTCATTTGGTTGTTTGTTTTTGTTTATTGCATGCTGTGGTCCGCTATTTTTGACCTAAGCTTGAAATGGTTGTTGAGTTGTTCCATGCATGTTATGGTCTCCTACTTTTTTGATTTAGTTACGAAGATTTCTTATTGGCAGTAAATGTGTTGGTAAAGATAAAAGTAATAGAGTTATTGGAAATTGAATTTCCTTTGATCATTAAATTAAGAACAAACAAACTAATTATTAATTACTACTATAAAAGTTATAAGATAGTGCAGATAAAATCTATAAAAAAAGAACAACACATAAGAGCTTGTTAATTTGTCTAGAAAAGAAAGGTCATTGGAGTGCAACGCGCTTATACAACCAAAGTAGGTAAATATAAAACTCGACTTATTGTTAAAGGTTACAAGTAGAAATTTAAGTAAATTATACTAAATTATTTGCATTAGTGGCTGGGCTTGATACATTGAGAATCATTGAATAGTGTTGGCTTTTAACAACTCAGAATACATGGCTTATGCATGAGCTTGATTTAAAATCAAATTCCATCATGGTGAATTACAAAAATATTTATTTATTAAGCCCTTTTGGATTTATTAAGTCAGATCAAAATTATAATTTCTATAGACCTAAGAAAATGTCATATGGACTAATGATTATGTGGCAGTTGTTCTGCAATCAAGATGTCCAAAACTTTTGTTGTCCATGGTAGAAATAAGCATATCCATGACAAGAACATTTGTTATGAGAATTAGTAGAATAAAGTTATATTCAAATGATTTATTATAAGACAGAAGATAAAGTTGCTAATATCTTCAATAAACCTCTTAAAATGTTTGTGTTTGGTGTAATTTTATATGTGTGAATTATAAAAAGTTGATAACAACTAAAGCCGTTGATATCTTTAACAAACCTCTTAAAATGATTGTGTTTGGGTGTAGTTTTAGATACATAAATTATAAAAAGTTAATAACAACTAAGTAATTAACTTTCTTTTAACTTTAATTTATGGTGTTAATGATTTGTTTATATTCAAGTGAATATTCCTTTTGATTTGACCATACTTATCTCTTCTTTATTGTGAATAGGTGTATGATGACTCAATTTGGTAGTATAATCTTCTTTATTGTGAATAGGTGTATGATGACTCAATTTGGTAGTATAAGGTTGTTTTATGATTGAAAGCTTGTAGTAAAACTAGAGTTGAAATATGTTGATAGACAAATAAGTGTTTTTGATAAAGTAGACCTTGATTATGTTAACTATAGACAAATATGTGAGATGGAAAAAGAGTTAGGATACCTTCAAGTACATAAGGCTTATTACAGTGTACTTGGTTTTAAATTTAGCGAGTCATTGAGATTGAATGAATCAAATCAAAGTTGTCTATGACTTATTAACCTTATGAAAATCGACCAAATAATTGATGTTTATGTAACTCATTTGTTAGATACACAAATCTTTGCACCTAAGATATTTCCTATAAGTGGAAGAGAGGATGAAGATAGCGACGGTGAAGAGAGAAATTGTGGAGCTAATGAAGGAGTTATTGAGTGAGCTATGGAGTTATTGAGTGAGTAGGTGTAGGAGTTGGCGAAGGAGTTAATGAATGAGTTGGTGCAAGAGTTGGTGAAAGAGTTGACGAAGGATTTGGTATATGAGTTGGTGAAGGAGTTGATGAAGAGTTGGATTATCATGATAGAGACTAGAAAGAGAGTTTTATACAAGTTGACATTACTAATGACAACCAACCAGTTGAAATTGGCATGAATGATTGTGACAGTTTTGTTGATAGTAATGAATATCCAAGCGTAGAAGAGCCTGGTGAACTATTGCAAAGACCTAGTACTAGTATTAGACATACTTCATCTAATGTGGTAGCACATTGGGATGAAGTTTAGATTAGCTAAAGAATTTAGAGATTTTTTATGGATTACACAGTATGAATATGATACCATGTCAAGTTTTAAAAAAGTAAAAGTCATTGGACCAGAGTTAGATGTGCCAATGGATGCTCATGAGAGTTGTATATTGGTTGTGACAAGAATGAATGGTGCTTCAAAGTGAATACATACAATTCTGAGTTTAGTTGTTTTACTACCAATAATCCTAAATTAGTTTAAGCTTAGTTTCTTATGAGACATTTTAGGGTTTAAGCTTAGTTTCTTCTGAGACACTTTAGGGAAAAAATATTTGAGAAGCTTACTATCTTGACGGCAAAAATGGTTGAAGAATTTAGAAAAACTTAATATATTTGTTAACTCAAGTATATGTAGGTAGCAAAGAGGAGATTGAGACAAGAGAGGGCGATTGATTATGAAAATTATATGTTAAGCTATAAGGATATGTATATGAGTTGAGGATTGATAATCCAGAATCAACAGTAGAATTACAATTGACAAGGCATGAATAAACTTGTTTATTATAGATATGCAAAATTAAATTTATGCTAATCATCGACAACTATATTTATGAAATTAATTTATTTATTCATACTTCTTTATCTTTTTTGTGTAGTTCAAACGATTGTACATTTGGTTTGAAGTCATAAAAAATGAATAGAGGCATTTGAGAATAATTTTTGGTATTGATGATTACTTTCTAAAGATAGAATTCCAAAGCCAACTATTAAGTATAGTTGAGAGGGATGGTGATGGAGAGATGTATTCATTGGCTTGGGCTATTGTGGAGGTAGAGAATACTAATTTTTGGGCACGATTTATAAATCTAATTAGCTTCTGACTTGGAATTTGATAGTAGTGAAGGAATTACAATTATATCATATATGCAAAAGGTGTTTTATTCTAAATTAATTTATCATTTATTGTTGTAAAATTTTATATTAACTTAATCTTTAATAAGAAAGACGCAATGCAGTATAAAATAGTTTAGAATGGTGATGGAGCATATGACAAGTATATTGTAAGGATTGACAAACACGAATCATGTAGTTGTTGGATATGAGAGTTTTATAGATATCCTTGTAAGTATATCATAATTACTGTTCACCATTCCAAATAACAGCCGGAGGCATTTTTAGATGATTAATATAAGAAGTCCAAATTTCTCACATTGCATAACTATGTGTTGCAACTATTAGAAGTGCAATGTTTTGGCTGATTGTTGATTCAAAAGTAATAAACCCCCACCTAAAAGAGTTATGTGAGGAAGATCTAAAATAGTTAGAAGTTGGATTTTTCAACTTATTAGGGTTATTTACTCCTCTCCTTCTAGCTGTTATAGGTCTTCCTATATTAACTTTTTCGAGTGGAAGGTTTATTACTTATACATCAATAGTAGGTCAGAAAATTGCACCTCTAATAAGTTGCATCACATGGTTATACAATGCGAGAAATTTGAACTTCTTGTTGCAATCATCTACAAATGCCTTCGACTGTTACTTGGAATGGTGAACATTATTTATAGCATGCATGCAAGGATTTTCATAAAGCTCTCGTGCTCAACAACTATATGATTGGTGTCTACCAATCTTTGCAATATGCTTATCATCATCCTTAGACACTTCATATGCTCCATTACCATTTCAAATTATTCTCTACTGCATTGCTTCTTTCTTATTCTTCTCCATTTTTTCATAATCTCTGGTGCAACATCAGACTATCAATCATGCAAAAATTTTCTACTATCTGCATGCCTCTTCATCATTATAATTCTAATGGTTTTAAGCATGTTGATAATTGGCCTATCTCTTGTCGGTAAGATACATCCATTAAAAGTTTCACTCATATTGTTGTCTACAATCGAGCATTTTGATTCAAAAGATTGATAACATCTTGCTCACCTTTCGCTAGGATATTCATGCAATGATGATGCACGTCCAAGTTTTATTTTATCTAGTCTTTCTAGTTGCTCGTTGAAATATTCAATGTAAGTTGACCATACATAATTTCAAAACTGCTTTCTCAAATTCTTTCCCTTTCAATTTTTATGCATTTATGCTATGTGTCTAGCACATATCCCATGACTAATATATGGTAATGTCTCTTCTACAACCCTAATCAATCTCTAAGTTAATATAAAATTTGTATAATAATAAGCTATAAATCAATGAAGAATAAAATGCCTTTTACATATTTAATATAATTGTAAGTCTTTCACCACTATCCAAATCCAAGTCATCAGCCAATAGATTCATAAATCATGTCCAAGAATCAATATTCTCTACCTTCACAATAACTCAAGCTAATTGATATATCCTTAAATAATCATCCCTCCCAATTACACTCAATAGTTAGCCTCGAAGTTCCATATTTAGAAATCAACTATCAATACCAAAAATTGGCTTCAAATGCCTCCGTCTTTTTATGTATAATCTTTTGCACTACACGAAAGAAAAAAATTATAAATAAATATCATAAATATAGTTGTCGATATGTATAAATTTAATTTTACATACATGTAACAAACAAGCTTCTTTATTCCCTGTCAGTTGTAACTTTACAGTTGATCTTGGATTACTAATTCTTATGTACGTATTCTTGTAGCTTGACATATTCATTCATATAATTAGTTGTGTTTTCTTTTTTAATCTCTTCTTTGCTGCTCTACACATACTATTTGAGTTAACAAATATATTAAGTTTTTCTTTGTCTTCTTCAACTTTCTTCGTCGTTGAGATATTAGGCTTCTCAAATATTCTTTTCCTAAAATGTCTTATAAAGAACTTAGCTAAAACCAAATTAGGTTTGTTGGTAAATATGCTTATGATTGTATGTCTTAACTTTGAACTACCATTCATTCTTACTACAGCCGATATATAACTCCCATAGGCATCTCTCGTTACACCTAACTCTAATCCTATGACTTTCACCTTTTTTGAACTTGACATTATATCATGTTCGTACTACATAATCCACAACAAAATCTCTAAATTCTTTAGATAATCTAAACTGCATTCCCAATCTCAAATGTGTTGCCACATCAGATGGATTACACTTAATACTAGTACTAGGTCTTTACAATGGTTCACAAACTCTTCTCCGCTTGGATATTCGTCGTTATCAATAAAATTACCATAATCAGTGGACTCAATTTCAACTAGTTGATTGTCATTAGGAATGTTAACTTGTATAAAACATTAGGAATTTTAACTTGTATAAAACCTTCGTTTTGGTCTCTGTTATGATCATTCAGCTTTTTATCAAATCCTACACCAAATCTTTCACTAACTCCTTCGTCAACTCTTTCATCAACTTATTCACCAACTCTTACACCAGCTCCTTCGTCAACTTCTTCACCAATTCCCTCACTAGCTTCACAACTTCCCTTTTGACCTTGCTAGCTCCATCCTCTCTTTTAGCTATAGGCAACATCTCAAGTGTAAGGATTAGGGTATCTAAAAAATGAGTTACATAATTTTCATCAGGTTAATGAGCCTTAGACAATTTTGATTTGATTCGATCAAATATCAGTGACTCATTAAATTCAAAATCGAGTACACTGTGATAGGCCTTATGCATTTGAAGGTATCCTAACACCTTTTCTGTCTTGTATGGTTGCCTGTAGTTAACATAATTAAGGCCTACTTTATCAAAAGCATATTTTAACTCTAGTTCTACTACGAACTTTCTGTCATAAAACAACCTTATATTACTAAATTGGACCATCATATGCCTGTTCACAATAGAGGGGAAATAATTATAACTAAATCAAAAGAAATATTCACTTGAATATAGTCAAATCATTAACACCATAAATTAAAGTTAAAAGAAAGTAAATTACTTGGTTGTTATTATCCTTCTATAATTCACGCATCTAAAATTACACAAACATTTTAAGGGATTTATTGAAGATATCAACAACTTTATCTTTTGTCTTATAGGAAATCATTTGAATATCACTTTATTCTTCTAATTCTCACAACAAATGATATTTGTCATGAATATGCTTATTTCTACGATAAACAACTAAAGTTTAGACATCTTGATTACAAAATAACTACCATATAATCTTTAGTTCATATAATATTTTTCTTAAGTCTATAGAAATTACGTTTTTTATTTGATTTAATAAATCCAAGGGGGGTTGCTTAACAAATGCCTATTTTTGTAGTTCACCATGATGGAAGTTGATTTTAAATCTAGCTGATGCATAAGTCATGTATTTTTAGCTATTAAAGCCACCACCATTCAATGATTCTCATTGTATCAAACCTAGCCATTAATGTAAATAATTCAGTATAATTTACTTATGTTTTTACTTATAAGCCTTAATAATAATTGGAGCTTTGTATTTACTTGCTTTGGTTTTATAAACTCGTTATGCTCTAATGATCTTTCTCCTCTTGGCAGATTGATAAACTCCTATGTATTGTCCCCTTTTTATAGATTGCATCTCCTCTAACTTGTAACTTTTACAATAGTAATTAATAATTAATCTGTCAGTTCTTAATTTATTGATTAAAGGAAATTTAATTTCCTATAACTGTTACTTTTATCTTTACCAAACACATTCGCTACCAACAGGAAATCTTCGCAACTAAATCAAAGAATACGGAACCGCAACATACATGGAACACCTTAATACAAATTTCAAACTTAGGTTGAAAATAGGAGACCATAACATATAATAAACATAAACAAACATTCAGATGAAAAATCATCAATCAATAAGAAATAACGAACCACAACATATAAAAAATATAAACTAAAAGTTAGGTAAAACAATGAACCTATCACGATATATTGTCCCTTTTTTGTTTCCCACAAATCCGGCAGAGATATTGTTAGTGCATTAAAAAAAACAAACTCAGTATCGTATATGACGTAGTATTTTTGGGTCTTAGACCAGGGTATTTACCGGCGAACCCAGTGATTAATCCCCTCGCTGGTTTGTAGGCACCTCATAGGATGGGACAGCTGGCCCAAGAATTTAAGGTTGCTCCATACCCAAAGTCAAGGATCGAAATTTAACTGAGGGTAACATTAGTTAAAATTTTCATCTTCATACGGTCCACTTTTAATGTTTTGTAAATGTTAAAATTCAAATTGATCGGTTCAAAACGTTAAAGTTCAACTTACATTTTGGTGTAAACGTTAAGATTTAAATTGGATTTTCGACCAAAATTATGAACCCTATGCATGTTTGATGAGATATCTTATTCTAGCTCGGTACAAACTTGTGCTTACCTGCTGACATGAACATAATTCGCAAGTCTAAAACTAAATAACTAAAATGAACATCGAATTTAGAAATTAGAATGAATCTTTTTTTTATTATTATTGTTTCCCCTCTCAAATCCCAGTGTAACAACTAATTAGACCCCGTGCTAATGTAATTCTGTTTTTTTTTGTTTTTAAAGAAAAAAAGAATCAGATTACATAATAAGACGAGAGAAACAAATTTCCGAAAGATCCGCTCCAAGGATCATATGGCACCCTATAGGTGTAATATCAAAAAATGTAACCCCGACGGCAAAATGACCGGCATAGTGAACAAGTCAGTCGACACTTCTGTTGCTCTCTCGATAAACATAGCGATGAACAACAGTCCAATTGCTAGTGATAAAATTTTCAATAATTGCTTAGACACCAATTTCAGCTATTATATGATAGATGTGTCATGGAAATGAACTCGTATGGCGTGCATAAGCTCTTGTATGTAGGGGTTATATATCATATGCAATTCTTGGTACTTACCAGAAGATATTAATCCGGGAAATAACAATATTCACCAACTTTAACGATAATTTTACACTGGAATTTTTCGCACTTCCTCGACAAGATCTGACTACAAAATCAATCAAAGACACTGATCACAGAGAGACAGAATTTACGCAACCCTTGGCACTGGAATGCTTTCTGATGCTGGTAATGTTACTGAACGCAAAAGCTCTAAGGAGCAAGATAGGCCCAGGAAATGAGAAAGTATAGTGTTTGCTGATGCCTGTAAAAGCACCAAAAAGAGTGTAAATGATGTTGCTTTATTCATTGTTTCATCTGCTGCATATGAAATATCAAAGCTTATTTACCAAATTAGATAAATGTTGATCCGCGATTCGACTCTCACTTAGCGTATGCAATGAAACAAAGAATTTCATTTTCTGGGTGTGAATGGATTCAGATTATCCCATTATCAGTACTCAAACAGTAAGAAACAGATTTAACTTAGTACCTGCACCAGGAATACGTCCAAAGCAAGAACAGGGCTGTAGCCAGGAGAAATTCCTTGATAGTACGGATTAGCAGAGGAAGTTAGAGCCTTTGCAACTAGCAACCCAACTGTTGCTTGCATGCCGAAAATGGCAGCACCCATTCCCAACAGGTTCAATACTATACCATTCTTTAAGCTTTTCACAACTTCAGCTCGTGGAGGTGCCTAAAACACAACAATCAGAGGAACAATGAACACAGAAGAAAGATAATCAAACAAAAGCACTGCCATATTAGTCAGTAGCAACTTCATGGCATGTGGTTGAATTTAGCAACATTCTTATCGTCATTAACATAATATGGGTATTTGTGAACTAGAAAGAACAGTTAACGGTCATATATTTTATGATACCAACTAGACAAATCCCTTCTCGTCGTATATAATTCTTCTCCTGTGGATCCAACCAACTTAAGGAAACACATAAGAAGAATACACAGAAACAAATAGACTTGTCTAGGCATCTTCACATACAACTTGATGATGAGTACAATGTAAACTACATTATACCGAAGAACATTCATGAAAAATACACAATGGCACTGAAGTCTATGATTCTCCTAAATGCTAAGTGCCCTCTTCCGCATTTACTAATAAATAATGATAAGATTGCCTCAAGCATAAAAACTAACACAAACAGAAGAACTTCTAATTCTTACTACAAGCAAAAGCCCGCCCAAGAATTTTCCTGATCTTCAACGAATACCATTGTGCTATACAGAATCTTTGACAATGTCTGGTGGTGAGATAGAAGAACCAACGTCATCAAGATCAGGTTCCAGAGAAGGATAGTATCATAGATATAAAAGTGTAGCATAAGGTTAACATAGAAAAATAAGAAAGTCTGAATGGTTGCCTATCACTTTGTAACAATAAATTTAAAGACTGCCTGTTTCTTTGAGTCAATCATTTCTGCTATATCTTCATTGTAAACTAAGAAATTTCAACTTAGTCTACACTATGCCGAACTTGAACTATTACATGGTATGCCACAAAAGACATTGTTATCATGCTAAATTACAAGGACTATAAATAGTTATCAAGAATTCCAATACCTTGGAAGGATCATTGGCTGTTTTCTTTAGTTTCTCCGAAATCCGAATGTAGCCAAACGACCAGAACACTGAAATGAAAGCAGCTGCGATCCCACCAGCAGTGGCATAAAATGTTGCCGGGGAGGATATCTTCCCGGTGACAATAATCGAAAACGAAAGAATCACAGCTGCAACCGCCGTGCAAATTAACTGTCCCCAAAACCCAAAAGTGCCCAACCGCTTGAAGTACTTCGATGTATTTTCTAATCTCTTAGCAACCTACAAGCATAAAAATTATTAGAGCTTCCCATTTTTCTGATCTTTTAGTTTCACATGTTCTTAAGCAACAAAATTCAGTAACTCCACCAATTAAAAGTTGAACTGAAAGATAAAAAGAATGAAACTTTCGTGTAAAAGTTGTTTCTTTTCAGTACCCGCTACGAATTCCTGAAATGGGTCGCTCAAATTTCAAAAAAAAAGCCAAAAAAAAAAACTCAGGACTCGGAAAAAAAAAAATGTGCAGCGTATTTCTTTCTTGATGCACGCGAGAAGGAAAGAAGCACCTGAGCGAGTTTGGCCCTCTCAATCTCGTCGTTCGGAGCAGTAAAAGAGCTGGAACTATGAGAAGAAGCGTTTCTTCTGGAAAAGGACAGTATCGGGACTCTGTTGTTAAGCGGATCGTTTGGCAACGGACATGGAGAGAACGAGGAGAGGGATTGTGTGCTCCCCTGCGAATTTAGTATACATTTTGGACGAGAGAGTGAATGAGGACTTAGCCGCCGCAGTTGAAGAATAGAAGGGCTAGAAAAAACCACCGTCGAAACCGACGTGGAGAAACCCGAGCGAATCGCCGGTGAGAGAAGCGACTGCATTTCCGAGTAGTAGTAGTAGGAGTGAATTGTTTAGGCTTTTTGGGTTAGATCAAGGCAAGCAACTTCCAACTTCCAAGGCCTATTACGCTTGAACTTGGCACTGTAGGCTTAGGCCCAACATGGTTTTCCTTACGTCAAGTTGAACAAAGTTAGATGGAGATGAAATTAATATTTTACACACATGATCAATGTTATGAATACTGTATCGAGCTCGGTACTGGATTGAGCTCTGGAACAGAATTGTGCCGGTATCGGTGGATACCGAGTACCGTTTTGAGATATTTTTTAAATTTATAAAATAGTCTCTAAAATTTTTAAAAATTGCAAAATAGTCCATATTGATATATTATACAGTTG
>JAOSBP010000205.1:31572434-31586800 GCA_027563825.1 Erythroxylum mucronatum
TCAATTGTCCTCAGAAAAATTAATAATGCAATTAATGTCAATTTGTAACAATTTTTACTATCAAATTGCATAAAATAAAAACACACACTCAAAGACTAATTTAAGCACAAAATAAAGAATTAGGAGTCAAAAAGTATATTAAAAGCAATGAAAGTGTCGCCAATTTATATAATAAACTTGGGCTCATTCAGGAATACTAACAAACTCATTTATTTATATATATTTTCATATCAATTGGATGGGTTTTTGTCACTATAATTGGTCTTTATGGAATTATTTGATTATTAATTGAATTATTATGCCTTACATTTAATTCCTATCACTATAATTGGTTTAACTATGATAAATTGATTTTGGAAAATTAATGCTACTTTATTTGTAATTTTTATTGTAGGGTACTTGGGGACATTAGAGTTCAAAAAGATTAAGAAGTAGTGGTCCAAGGCATTAAAATAGTTGGAGAAGAGAATCATAAGTGCAAGCATCACATGAAAGAAACGACAACGTTGAAACAGTAGCAGTGGGACATTAAAGAAGAGACTAGAAACGACAACATGGAAGAAAAATGAGAGATGCATGCGTGGTCTGGGAAAAGAACCAAAAACGACAATGTGGAAGAAAAATGAGAGATGCATGCGTGGTCTGGAAAAAGAAGAAAAAACGACAACATAGAGGAGTGAGAGGTATCAACGAGGGTGTTCTACAGAGAAGAGGGATCTAGGTTTCTTTTTTTCTATCATCATCTCCCACAAATCCAAACCATCATCTCCACTTCCATGGCTGACTATCGTAGTTCATTGCTGACAGCGTCTTCCATGATATTTCGTGGCTAGTTTATCATAATCCTCTGGTTCAATGGCAAAGGCAATGGCAGGGGCTTGGGCTTTCATAGGGGAGTTTAAGATGCATTTATCTTCTACCCATTTAATTATTTAGTGATTCCTAGGTCTTAGGATAACTATTTAATTATTTGGAGTTAGTATGGGTTATAGCTTTGAATTGGAAGATTCTTGTGGCTATGCTATTGTTTAGCGACTGATATTGTGTAGATTTTGGTTCAATTTCATTACTTTGTTTTGAGTGAAGACTTTGTATTGAGATTTTAGTGAATTTTTGGTGATTATTCAAGGTGGCTTGAATGATTGGATTGTTATATCAATTGCTGGTATTAATTTGGATTCCTTGATTATTAAGTAAAAATTGAGCATTGGTTTTAGTATCCTTGGTTTTATTTTACTATTCTGATGGCAGTTAGTAGATTAGGATTTTGGAAAATATTTTTGTAACAATTTCAGATGGCTCAGTTGTTGGATTAAAGGCTTGATTATAACTCTTGGTTCATTTGTTTTAACTCCAATATCTGTTTGACTGATGATTGCCTGTGCTATTGAACTAGAGGGTTGCATTTATCATTGTTAATTCCTTGTGTTTTTCTTCTTATTACATTCACTCACTACCATTTCATATCACTCATTTTAAATTTAAAATACCAAAACATGTCCTTTATGTTTATTTTAATTCATTGCTTATTTTAGTGGTAATTGATTAAATCACAACCCATTCTATAATTTAAGCTACATTGAATTTAGTTACTTAGGAAATTAATTTCTTTATTTTTGGTTTCTTAGAGAGAACGACCTAAGGTTGCACTATATGCAATCCTTGGTTAAATTTTGAAGTAACCCTAAGGCGACATATGATTTTAGGTTATTTCAAGTGGCATCGTTGCCGGGGAATGAAGAAATTGGTTTTCTAGTAACTAAGTATCTTGTAATATTGACTGGGATTTATATGTTGAGCCTTATACTTGCATTGGTATAGCATAGTCCATTTCCATTTCCATTTTCTTGGCTAGATAAAAGTTTTGGGTTGCTCTTTGAGTTGGTTTCTGTTTATTGGATTACATTGCTCTTGCTTGCTTAATTATAGCCTACTTTCTTGCTTTCATGAGTGTAGGGGTCCATTCTCCAAGTCAAGTTTTAGGAAAATTGCTCCTTTATGCATATTGGTGAAAGTTTTGACATTCTTTGATTAATTGTGCATTTTACATGTTTTCACACTCTTTCATACACTATAAAGTGTATCGTCATCCATACTCATACATTTAAACACACACACGCATGCACTCATCAGATTCTTCCATTTTGTTTACTTGAATCTTATTGTGCAAGTTAGTTTTGCACCTCGTTCTTAATGTTACTGTTTATGCCTAGAAGTGATAGGGCTTTACCTCTGAATCCTTTAAATCTTGAACTCGAGAGGTTAGTGAAAAAGATTAGAAGAGAGAGGAGAATAGAGGGGACAAGTTAAGTTCTTGCTAAGGAGGAGCATATTTCACATGAGTCAAGTTTGTCATCTAGTGAACAAGAACCTAGTGAGAGAGCTACCTTTAGTGAACACTTGTCTTCTAGTGATTTTGAATTAGAGCAAGATACCATGGATGGTGATAATGGTAATAATAGATATAATGGGCCTAACGGGAACAACGAGCATGGTGAGAACAACCTAGAGAATAATGGTGAGGATAATAGAAGCATGAGCGAGATTAATAATTCCAATGTTGATTATGACCCTTATGGATTTTATATTGATGATGTGAACTTCGAAATTAAAGGAGCATTAATTTCTTCCTTACCTAGATTCCATGGCTTTGCATCCACATAGGCATTTAAAGACTATGCACATGTTGTGTTCTTCCATGAAACCACTCATGGCAAATCTTGAAGATATATTGAGGAGAGCATTCCACTTCACTTTAGAAGGAAAAGCCAAGGAGTGGCTTTACACACTACCTAAACATTTCACCACATTGACCTGGATTAATTGAAAGGAGCATTCTTAGATGAATATTTTCCTACCTATAAAACTTCGAGGCTCAAAAAGGAGAAAACTAGTGTTGTGCAACGAGATATTGAATCCATGCATGAATATTGGACAACGTTCATCACACTTCTAGCCCATTGTCCACACCAAAATATTTCAAAGAATGATATGGTCAACTCTTTCCATGAAAGGATCCTTCCATATCATAAGCCCTCAATTCATGCTGCAACAAATGGTTCGCTCAGAGAATTGAGTCCTAATATTGCATAGGACCTAAGTCAAAAGATGGCTACCAATGACCCTTAATCTGGAGACACAAGGAAGGTGTACAATATCTCTTCGGTTTCTTCTCAATATATTCTTGCTGAAATTTTTTCTTTGGGAAACTTAGTGGAGAAAAGACTCAACTTTCTGGAGAATAATGTGAAGGCCAAGTAAGTTAATTCAGTGGGTCATTCTCAAGCTATAGTAGCTAATTGTGAGTACTGTAGGTCCATGATGCATGCTTCCAATAATTGTGCTATATATGAAGAAGTTTCTGCCCTTTACAAAAATAGGAATGGCTAATATCAAAAGAGGGATCCTTACTCCAACAGCTTTAATCTAGGTCAGAGAGCTCACCAGAATTTTAGATGGGGTAGGGATCAAGGCAATACTCAAGGAAATTCTTCCAATCAAATGGTGTCTAACCAAGGGACATCATCTTCTTTTTCTAAGGGTGACGAATTTGCTATGATCATGAAGGGCATTGCTGGGATTAATTCAAGATTAGATCATGAGAAGACACAAACTGATGCTAAGTTGAATGCTATGAGGAATAAGATGGACTCATGTTTATAAAATGTGTTCTCTAAGTTGGAGCAAATAGAAACTAAGCATGAGAACTTGAACACTTTTGTTACTCAAATCTCCAACAACTTGTGTGAACAACAAACAAAGAGTAGTGGTTCTATACCCTCCAACACAGTGATAAATCCTAAATCTTTGAATGCAATCACACTGAGAAGTGGTAAGAAAATTGGTGCTAAGAAAGTGAAATTCAAAGAGAATGAAGAGGATGAAGAATCGGTTAATAAGGAAATAGAAGTTGAGTATCCTCCTACTAACACTACTCAAGAAACCTCCCATGTTGAGAAGAAAGCTTCCATTCAATCTAAAAGCCTACAAGAAAAGAAGCTCATGGAGAAGTCTCGGAAAAAACTAGTGGTGCAAAATGATGAAGAGGCAACAATTATCATGAAGAGACCATTGAAGAAAGGATCACCTTCTGACTCTAAAGGTGATGAGATAAACATTCGTGACATTCCTTTTCCAAATTCTTACTTGGTTAGTAAAATCATTGTTGACAAGAAAGATAATGATGAATTGTTTGAAATGTTTAGCAAACTTTAGGTGAATGTGCAATTTCTTGAATTGGTTAGAATGATGCCTAAGAGTGCTAAATTCTTGAAAGACCTATGTACAAATAAGAGAAAGTATAGGCAAAGTGAGAGAATCCAACTGGGATTTAGTGTTAGTGCCTTATTTAAGCCTCAGTTGCCCATTAAATGCAAAGACCCGGGTTCTTACACTATCCCCTGTATCTTAGGTAGAACTACTATTTCTCATGCCCTACTTGACTTAGGTGTAGCAATTAATGTCATGCCTACCTCTGTTTATAGGACCTTGGGTATTGCAGCTTTGAAAGACACTAGTGTAGTGCTTGGTCTAGCTGATAAGACAGTGAGATACCCTAAAGGCATTCTAGAGGATATCTTTATGCAAGTCAAAGTTCTTATTTTCCCAGCTAACTTTTATGTCTTGGATATGACTAAAGAGCTTCCTGCTAAGAGTACCTTAATTCTAGGTAGGCCATTCCTTTTGACTGCTGAGATCATAATTAATATGAAGAAGGGCTTTATCACTATAGGAATTGAGGATCAAGAAGTGCAATTTAATCTTTCAGAAGCTATGAGCCATGGTTATAAAGACTATTCTTACTTAGGTATTAGTTTGATCGAATGTCATGATAATGATGCGGAAGATTTGCATGAGACTAATGTGCATAAGCCCGACTGGTATAATATGGGTGTGAATCATCATGATACACTTACTTGTTTATCCTCCTCCCGTTCATCTGATTTTTGTGCATATGAGGGTGACGTATCATATGTTTATTGTTTAGAGATAGATAACTGGCTTTCCATTATACAAAATTTTGATGCATCCTTTTGTTTTGATATTACTGCTGATTCTGCACTTGATAACCTTAAGGAAGGTGTGTTTATTGATTTTGTAGGAATTGATGATAAAGAACTTGTTATTTAAGCTACGAACGTAGTTTCTCTTTCAAGTGGTGCTGGAATATTAGAAAAGGATAGCAGTGATTTTGCTACTACTCTAACCCCTTCTAATACCACTCTCACTTCTGATTTACTTTCTTTTTCTATTGAGTATACTGACCACCCTAATTCTGCTATTTCCAGGTCATCTGATGGTGGCACTGAATCGGGAAGTGCAGGACATATATGATGCACTGAGCTTATATCCTCTTCTTTAAGCCACATGGATGCACCACTCACACTGAATGCATTTGATATACCAAAGCTAGCTCCTTCTATTGTGCAACCCCCTGATTTAGAATTGAAACCCCTTCTCCCTAACTTGAAATATGTCTTTCTTATTGCTCATTGCAAATTGCCTGTTATTATTTCCAGTTCCCTGAGTAGTTTCGAAGAAGAGAGAGTAGTTTCTTTGTTGAAAAGGTATAGGACGGCTATAGGTTGGTCTTTAGGGGACATACCAGGAATTGATCCCTTAGTTTGCACACATAAGATCCTTTTGACTGACAGGTCCAAGCCAGTTAAGTAACCACCAAAGAGGTCGAATCATCTTATTTATGATGTGGTTAAGAAGCAGGTATCTAAGTTATTGAGTAAGGGGATCATATATGTCATATAAGACAGTGAGTGGGTGAGCCCGATATAGGTAGTATCGAAAAAGAGCGGTATTACAGTAGTGAGAAATGAGAGTGATGAACTTATTCCATTAAGAGTTCAAAATGCTTGGAGAATGTGCATAGACTATAGGAAGTTGAACGAAGCAACTAGGACGGATCATTTTCCATTACCTTTCATTGATCAAATGTTGGAAAGAATATTTGGGAAATCTCACTATTATTTCTTGGATGGCTTTTCAAGTTACTTCTAGGTGTCGATTGCACCTGCAGACCAAGATAAGACTATTTTTACATTCCCTTTTGGTACCTACGCTTATTGAAGGATGCCATTTGGATTGTGTAATACTCCAGGCACCTTTCAAAGGTGTATAATGGTGATCTTCTGTGATTTATTCGAGAAAAATATGGAGGTTTTTATGGATGACTTCACTGTTTATGGTGATAGCTTTGATGATTGCTTGTTTAGTCTTAAACATGTTCTTGGTAGATGTATTAAAAAAATTGGTTTCAAATGATGAGAAATGTCATTTTATGGTAGATAGTGGCATAGTGTTAGGTCACCGCATATCCCAAAAGGGGATTGGGGTTTATAAAGTCAAGATTGAAATCATTTCTTCACTTCCTTATCCTACTTGTCTAAAAGATTTGACGTGTTTCTTAGGGCATGCAGGGTTTTATCGGCACTTTGTAAAAGCTTGTAGTAAAATTGCTTTACCCCTTTCTACATTTTTGAAAAAAGATATTGATTTTCACTTTGATGATAAATGTAGACATGCCTTTGACACTTTGAAATCCTTGCTTGTTTCACCTCCTATTCTGACTGTACCTAACTGGGATTTGCCCTTCGAGCTGTATTGTGATGCTTCTAACTTTGTAGTTGGTGCTATGCTTGGTCAAAGGGAGGAAAAGCGATCTAAAGTGATAGCTTATGCCTCCAAGGCACTTGACTCAACTCAAGTGAATTATACCACTATCGAGAAAGAAATTTTTGCTATAATCTTTACTTTAGATAAGTTTAGACAGTATCTAATAAACTCTCGAGTGGTTGTTTTTAGGGACCATGCAGTGGTGTGGTACTTGTTCAAGAAGCCCTAGTCTAAACCAAGACTACCAAGATGGGCTTTGATGTTGCAGGAGTTTGATATTGAAATTAGAGACAGAGCTGAGGCAGAGAACCATGTGGCTGACCACCTTAGTCAGTTACCTGAAGGCACTGAAGGAGTTGACTCTTCTGATCTTACTATTGATTCTTTTCCTGATTCTGCACTTTTTTCCTTGGTGATTTAAGAGCCTTGGTACTTCAATATTGTTAATTACATTGTAGCAAGTCTTGCTATGTCTAAGTTTCAGGTTGATGAGCTGAAGAGGGAGGCAAGTTACTATACCTGGGATGCTCCAATTCTTTGGAAGCAGTGCAGTGACCAGATCATCAGACGATGTGTTCCTAATAATGAGATCCACTCTATCCTTATCTTTGCACATTGTTTATCTTGCGGGGGGCATTTTAGTGCTAATAGGACTTCTAGGAAGGTTTTAGAGTGTGGGTTTTACTAGCCTACCTTATTTAAAGATGCGTATGCCTTTTGCAAGTCTTATGATAAGTGCCAGAGGTTTGGGAGTCTAGGTAAAAAGCATGAAATGCCCCTAAAACCTATGCATTTTTGCGAAATTTTTTATGTATGGGGCATGATTTTATAGGCCCCTTTTCTCAGTCATTTAGGTTTTCATATATATTACTGGCAGTAGATTATGTGTCTAGGTGGGTAAAGGCAGTGCCAACTAGGAAAGATGATGCTTTTACTGTTGCCAAGTTTAGTGATAAAAATATTATTTTTTATAAATTAATATTTTTATTTAATAATAATAATAATTAAAGTTCCTCAAATAGGGAACTTTTTAAAATAATAATACTTTAATTATTGTTAGTTATGAAAAAGTTTGCTAATTTTGATCTAATTTGGCTCGACTCGGCTCTAGTTGATCAAATTTTAGGTCGTGTTTAGGTTTTTAATATTTTTAAGTTTTAGATCGAGCTTAGACTGTCTGGTCCAACTTGATCCAAAATTTAAAATTTTTTAAAATGAAGTTATTTATTATTTTAAAATATTAAATAATATATTTAATAGAGTTTGGTTATACTAGATTGTGCTCAAGATTGGACCAGAAGACGTAGTTTAACAAGAACAAATTACATATAAATCAACTTCCTAAAAATGACAATAATATTGACCCTAAGGGTAAGTTTATTATTGTGACAATATTTAATTGACATTAATTAGTTGAGCTTATGTTAGTGACAAGTTTTAGTCATAAAAGGTTTAAAATTTATATGAAGAAAAGATTTATCGTTAAAATTATTTCAAAATTTGTGTGATGAAAAGATTTCTTGTCATTATCATTTTATATAATAGTGACCATAGTGGTTTATATGCTATTGTGACGATATATTATTTCCACTAACTATTTCCACTTATACTGATGACAATTATCGTCAATATAAGCCAAAATCATCGATATAAGTAGAAATAGTTAGTGGGAATAATATATCGTCACAGTAGCATATGAACCACTATGGCCATATCGTCAATATAAGCGGAAATAGTTAGTGGCGATAATATATTTTCACAGTAGCATATAAACCACTATGGTCATCACAAAAAGATATCAATAAAGTGAATTTCTTGTCACAATATTGAATAATAAGAGTGACAATAATTTATTTTGTCATAATTGGATTTTATTCTTGCTAAAATGGTGTAGACGATAAATATTTAATAATATTAGTGACAACTTGAAAGTGACAAAGCTATTATTGACACTAATAACATATTATTAGCGATGACACAATTGTGAAAGACTCAGTAGTGTCATAATTACTAGACCATTAGTGACTACGTAATAATTTATCATAAATAATGAAAGTAATAGTGACTTACAAATTTTTGTTCATAATAACTATCATATTTGTGACAAAATATTTAAATGTCATAAAAAATTGTCAGTAAATGCCTTAATTCTTGTAGTCAATTTGAACAAATTTGAATAATGTTCTACTAAAGTACTGGACACTAGATGGTTTGAGCTTTCTTACCAGCTCAATGAGTAAACCTCTAGGTTTTAATTCCTCCATTGTAAAGATGAAAGAATTAGTTTTGTTAGAATCTGTGTTGAGGTTAGCATAAGGGATGAACTACCTGAGGCTCAACCTGTAATGAAACGTAAGAAGGCTAGTGAACTTGTCAGAGCTAAGATCAAACTTTCCTACAACTGGAGGCCTTAGTTTTATAAGAAAGTATGGAAAGAAATAGGCAAATTGTTCAAATCAAGAGATTACCAAGAACTAATAAGATTTGGGTAATTAGTGGAGCGAGGGGAAATGGAAACTATTAATAAGAATTAAGAAATTCCTTCTATAATAGGGGATGCTTCTGAAATCACTTGAACTCTAGAACCAATAGAAGAAATGAGGGACTAAGAATCTAGTCTTTGTGAGAAAACTTTTTTCAAGGCTGAAAAGTGGAAAGACAATAAGAGTATGGCAGGTGACTCTATAAATAAAGAACCAGTTGAGGAGGTGGAACCAATACAGGAGTTCTATAACATTTAAATAGAGATTTTGCTAGCTAATTCCACTCCAACTTCAAACAAGAAATTTAGCATAAAGAAGAAGAAGAAGGCCAGGAGTGTTGGTAGTTCTCTGATCCACCTTAGTCATGATTTTTTTGAACAGAGGGATGAATGATCCTCTTAAAAGAGAAGCAATAAAAGGCCTACTTTTGGATAAAAAGCCTTCAATTTTGGGATTGCTTGATACTAGAATCAAAAATCGTAAATTTCAAGAATCAATGAAGTTTTTGATATTTGGGTCCAATCATAAGCATCACTATAATGGCAGAATTGTTTTTGCCTATGATAAGGACAAGGTTTAAGTTACAATTCTAAATTGTTCTGACCAGTTTATTCATTTGGTATGCAAGAAATTGGATTCCTCAGTACACTATAAGAAAAATATATAATTCACGACGTTTTATTAATAAAACGTCACGAATTATCAAGACTTTTCGCGACATTTGGAAAACGTCACAAAAAAGTTTAAATTTTTTACGACGTCTTGTGTAAACATCACAGATTTATAATACTTTTTACAACATTTAACTGATAAAACGTCTCGAATTAGAATCGGTCGCTCTTGGTATAAAATTCAACAAAGCTAAAACCAAACAAAACCAATCGAAGGCTCGAAGCCAATACGGTGAAATTGAGAGGCAAAAACCCCAACTTTCAAAACTGAACGCAAAACAAAAATCGTCACACAAAAATCGTCACCAAGCCTCTTTGCTATCTTAGTCCTCCAAATGTTCAGTAGTCTTTTGCGACTTTGCGTCAAGCATCGGGTGCGAAGAAATTATTGTTTGAGTGTCAAGGTCGTTCTGGACTCGGCTATTATCGAGCAACTAGGAATCCCGGAATTAGAGATTCGGAATCCCGCGGTTTCTTCTTCCTATCAGAGCTCCAAGTTGTGGAAACCCAATTAGACAGTACTCGAAGCTCAAGCTAGGGGACCTACACAAACGAAGCCACTCAGTGAAGACCAAGTCTTCAAGGTTTTGGACACGATTTTAAGATCAGGTATGTGAATGAAAGTTGTTGATTTTGCTTTCTCTTATTAAAATCTTGAGTTTTTTGTGTGTTGTTTAGTTGGAGGGGAACTGACAGATGAAGAGCAAGTTTCAAAAGCCCAACTTGGGGCTTTTTTTAGTGCCATGACGATCCGTGTGAATGCATTTCCTGAATGGATTCCTCATTCAAACTCGCTTCTTTGAGACGCTTCCAGATGGTATCGATCGTGAGAGGGCTTCGCAACGCCTTGGCACCGGGCGTCAATGACAGAGGCCTACCTGTCCTCACCATTTCCCACCAAAACCCTAAATTTGAAAATCAATCAGACTGTTAAAGGTTCAAGGAGAGCCAATTTCTCAGTTGTTGTGCTCATTATTGTTGCAAAAAGCTTCATTCGCCTAAACCCATATGCTACTGTCATTCGTCCACCTCTGGCCGTTTCTCTTCCCTGCATCTCTTCTCAGTCGCCTCCAGGTTATTATCTTTTCTGATTATCTAAAAGATCTGGTAGAGGTGCATGCAATAGCACCGAGTTTGTGTTCAGAGTTGAATAATTAGAATTGAGGTTTCTGTATCTTATGTTCATATTGGTGTTTTTGCATTTTGTGTGCTTTGTGGTTATGGAATTCACGTTATCCATTTTTGGAATATGCAAATGTTCTGTTTTGAGACCAATAAACCTCGAATCATCGGCTTTTGATCACTAGAATATAGATTTGCATAACCAAGTGGATGTTTCAGGACACTCCAGGAGATCTAATTTGTTTCTGTAAATTGTCCTTGTGACTGGTGCATAATGCAGCTGTTTGTTTTGTTCAGATCAAAATATATCCTAAAAACAAATAGTTTCAATGACAGTTTCACAAATGCCTTGCACTGCATTTACATATGCACTAATCAATTGAAATTTTGGATTCTGATTATTTTGTTTTAAAAAAAAGAATAAGTTAAAGATTTCTACTTTCGGAATGAATGATTGCTTTGTCAGTTGATAACAGCTTACTTCATATGTAAACTTACTTGCGATTTGAAAAGCTAAGAAGCCTAATATGGGATTCATGTGACCTGACAATAATGCCTTTTCTTTATACCTCTGTTTTATGCTTCTGCCTAATGCATTTCTTTTTAACTTGATGAGGGCCCTTAATGCCTCTCTTTTATGCCTGTCTTGTCTGTTTTCTGACTGCTCAAGTTTTGTAAGTTTAGATTGGTTATCTCAACTTAATGCTCTTTTATTTTCGATTATTATGTATAATCTTGAGGGTAGGATTGTTAATTGAAACTGCAGAGAAATATCAATTTGTGGAGCCTTATACTCTTTATTATCTCATCTTTAGCTTTCTTATTTCATATGTTATTTCATTTTTGAATTTTCTTTTCTTAGTGAGTTTTGAGTTTAGATGTTTGATATATTCATGCATAGCAAAGTGGATGGACTTATCATTTATTTCTTTGATGCTCATGCAGTCATTGTAAAACTAAGCTTTCCAGATGCAGTCATTGCAAAACTGAAGAAGGTGCAGGCGTACTGTTCAAAGCGCTGGCAGTGTTTGCGTTTATGGAAATTAATTTGTCAAAGGTAGCTTTAACTGAAGAGTGGTCAATTTTATTGTTTGACTAATGTATCAGTTTTAATTGAGGCTAATCTTATTGGCCTATTGGTTCAACTGCTTCAAAATGCTGAGTTTGACATTAAAAAGGAGGCTGCATGGGCCATCTCAAATGCTACATCTGGTGGTACTCATGAGCAGATCAAGTAAGAAATTCAATCTAATTTCTTTTATTTGCTTGCTTGAGAATATCTGATAAATTAAGTTGAGGCTAGATACTTCATAATTTAATCTGAGTGCAAAAATGTTTCAGGTTTCTTTTTAGTTAAGGCTGTATTAAACCGTTATGTGATCTTCTCATCTGCCCCGATCCAAGAATTGTGACTGTGTGCTTAGAAGGGTTAGAAAACATCTTGAAGGTAGGGGAGGCTGACAAGAATTTGGGCAACAATGGGGGTATAAACCTTTATGCTCAAATGATTGATGATGCTGAGGGCTTGGAGAAAATCGAAAATCTACAGTCTCATGACAATACAGAGATTTATGAGAAGGCAGTGAAGATTCTTGAGACATATTGGTTAGAGGAAGAGTATGAGACAATGCCACCAGGGGATGCACCCCAATCTGAGTTTCAGTTTAGGAATGAGGTTCCTGCTGTTCCTTCCGGTGGATTCAATTTCTGCTGCTCACCTTAAGGAGCTCATGCCTTGCCTGACAACAAAGGTTTTCCGCACATACAATGCATCAATCATCTTGGATGGAAAGGTAATTTCCATTCTAGGACCTCTTGGCTGCTCATAAATCAATTGGTTACTGTAGTATTATATTTGAGATGGACATATAGATATTGCCTACTTTTGATCAGGACGACTGGATTATGAAATCAAGTAGTGTGCTGAGTTGGCAATTATATCCTTTTGATATTGATTGTTTCAGTAGTGTCACAAGTGTTTTCTGATTTGCTGGCTGATGCTATATGGTCAAACATTCTGAACTATAAATTTCTTGGAATACTAACTTAAGTTCGAGGTCTTGAAAATTTTTAGTGTTTTATCCACATATTTGGTTCTCAATCTGTACGTGTGCATATTATAATGTAAACTGCTGCTGTTATTTGTGTCTCATTCGGTTTTCCTGATTTTTTTAATGTTTTGTTTATCGTTCTTTGTTCCTTTCAAATGTTCTTCACGGAACAGCAGCAACGGAGTTTCCAAAAACCTAAAAGTGCGATTAAACAAGAACACTCCTCGATGCAGAGCTTCACTTCGGAGATTGCTGCACCCCAAATGAACAATCAAGCCAGCAACAGTTTTCAGTGTGATTATGGAAATCAACAACAGCAGTATCAGTCTGTTAGAGAGCAGAAAAGATCAAAAGATGGATACAATTGGAGAAAATATGGTCAAAAATAAGTCAAAGGAAGTGAAAATCCAAGAAGCTATTACAAGTGTACATATCCCAATTACCCAACAAAGAAGAAAGTCGAGAGGTCTTTAGATGGGCAAATTGCTGAAATAGTTTACAAGGGCAGTCAATCATCCTCATTAACTTCCATAATGAATGAGATTCAAGATCAGTCATTTGTCTCTTGTGGTAGTGTTCATCACTAGGCCTTTCTCCGTGCAGCATTGGAACGAACAAACAGGGTTTGGCAAAAAGTAAGCCGAAGGATCCATCCAAGTGTCATATTGATATAAGAATGTATAATACAAGAAGTTTGATATGTGTACTCATTTTGATATTAATTACGGTGTTATGACATGTTTGCGAATTGCAATTAAATAATACATTGTTTGCAGATATGAAATTCTTGTGATACATGAATAATTATTAAAATTAATGATATATTAAAAAAATTGAAGAGTTATTAGATAAATAAAATTTATAAATAATATTGAATAGATATTAAATAAATAAGATTAAAAAACTGTATTTTAAAAAATAATTATTAAAATTAAAAATTATTAAATTAATATGATTTTCTAAAAAATGGAAATAATAATAATAATAATAATAATAACATCGTGGAAGACATTCTGTGACGTTTTTTGAAACGTCGTGAAAGGCATTCCGTGACGTTTTTTTGAAAACGTCGCGGATTGTCCAAACTTTTAGTGACGTTTTTATAAACGTCACGAATTGTCAATATTTTTGCCTTTTGCTTATACCACATTCTGCAACATTTCTTGTGACGTTTTTGGACATTTTGTGACGTTTTAAAAATGTCACAAAATGCCTTATTTTCTTGTAGTGTGTTCAATGTTCTTCAAAATGCCTTATTTTCTTGTAGTCTCGAACCCCACTTACGAGTTGTAAAAGGTTCAAAACGCAACAATTTGGGTGCATCCTGTTGAGTTTTGCCCTTGCAGCCAATTTTGGTTGTACTTTTAATTGTATAAAATTTGTTTTATTCAATAAAAGGCATTCTTTATCTT
>JAOSBP010000205.1:31589129-31607248 GCA_027563825.1 Erythroxylum mucronatum
GGGCATCAACAAGGTCGAGGTTGAGGGTGATAACATGTCGGTGATTCAATGGCTCAATAACCCTATTCAGGAGAGTATGGACAACGCTCTCATCTGCAGCATTCGGGAGCTGATATCCCGCAGTTGGCAAGTCAACATTCATCACATTTTTAGGGAGGAAAACGCTACAGCGGATGCTATGGCTCGGATCAGACCTGAGGTGTCTTTGGGTATGGTGATTTTTCAACAACCCCCGGATGTTATACTGCCAACTCTCAATGATAATCGCATGGGTGTTATTCGCACTCGACACATTAATCCTGTTATTAGCTCTAGCTAGTTATTAGCTCTTTTATTTACCCAAAAAAAGGAGGGGAATGATATAGGTCAGATTCGTTGGCCAAAATATTAATAGTACAAAATATTAATAGTACAATTGGTGGCTTGGTTTGTAGCATCATCAATTAAGATTAAGATTATTATTATTATTATTATTAATATTATTATTACATATTCTATATTTTTTATTAGAGTTATAACCTTAATTTTTGTAAAATTTAATATCTAAAATTAAATTCCTATATGAATATTGAACGAAATACTAAGATATATATTATTCACACCCTTATAAATTTTTTAAAAGTTATGTCCTTATAAACAACTAATATTAAACAACTAATTTTATCAAACATCAAATAGCAAATAGCTAATGTAATCAGTTAATAGAATCAATTATCAGCTAACAACTAATGCAATCAGTTAATTGTCAAACATTTACGCGTAATCGAAACAAATCGAGACTATGCAATGCACCATCAAGAGGAAATATTAGAATATAATATAAATGTATAATTATTATTAATACTGCTTTTTCAAAAAAATGTATTATTAATACTGACAACCGACAACTGTAAAATTCAAATAAACCATACACGTGTATGGTTGATATTCTCCGCTGTAGTTATCGTAAGTGTATATATCACATCAGCAGAACGGCAGAGGCGTGCTCCAGCATTATTTTACTCTTTCTCTTTCTGTTATATTGCTTTTCTCTTTCTACTTTATAGTCGGGGTTTTTTGGGTTGCAAACTTGCAATTGTGTGATCGGGAAATGGACGAAATGATCAAACCCAACAAGAACATCTTCATACTGTCCGGCCAGAGTAACATGTCGGGCCGCGGTGGCATGGTGAAAATATACGACCACAATCAATACCACAAGAAGTGGGACGGCGTCGTGCCACCGGAATGCCAACCCCACGCCGACATTCTCCGGTTCTCCGCCAAGCTCGAGTGGGAACAAGCCCACGCGCCGCTCCACTGCGACATCGACGCGAAGAAGGTGTGTGGAGTGGGTCCCGGAATGTCGTTCTCGAACAGGGTGAGGAAGGTCGCCGGAGTAGTGGGTCTTGTGCCGTGCGCGGTGGGTGGGACAGCCATCAAGGAGTGGGCGCGTGGGGAGGAGCTGTACGAGAACATGGTGAGGAGAGCTAAGGAGAGTGCGAAAGATGGAGGAGGACAGATAAAGTGTTTGTTGTGGTTCCAAGGAGAGAGCGATGCTTCCAGTCTAAACGACGCTGAAGCTTATCAAGAGAAGATGGTGAAGTTGGTACACAATGTTAGAGAGGATCTTGGGTTGCCTTCTCTTCCAATCATTCAGGTGAGTACCAAACAAATCCACAACCATAATTATGTTAATCATGCTTAGATCTATTGATGTTATGTTTATAGGTAGCAATTGCATCAGGAGGCGAGTACATGGAGAAAGTGAGAGAAGCACAGCTTGGTATGAAATTGCCAAATGTGGTGTGCGTGGATGCAAAGGGAATGCAACTGCAAGAGGACAATCTCCATCTGACTACTGAATGTCAGGTGAAGCTTGGACACATGTTGGCTGATGCATACCTCACTCACTTTTCATCATCATCATGCTAGAGTTTTTAAAGGTTCATTTCCTTGCTTTGAGTGGATTTGCTTTTGTTTGCTGGTTCTAGCTGTTGATTCAATTGCTTCAGCTTTCTTCAGCCTGTGTTGGGGTCTCAGTATGATTGAAAAGTTAAGAGTGCATAGAACAAGAGATCTTGTCATTAACTTTAAATTTGACCATGCTGAATAAATAATCTCCCCGTATCACTTGCAAATGTCTTGACAATGGGCCGAGTTTGGGCCTGGGTAATAATGGGCTAGGTTTGGTCTGGCCCTAACATTGCTCCACCTACTACTTACAAATATTTTTATTGGGTTTGGTAATGGGTCGGGTTCAAATATGGGCGACAATGGGTCAACTCGAATCAGCTCTTCGAGCGTAGCTTAAAAATTCTTGTCCGAGCTTGAACTTAATTGGGCCTAAGTGGCTCAAAGTTTAGCCTAGTTTAATTTCTATTTTTTAAAAATAAAAATAAAAATGATATTATTTTATTAAAAATGAAGTTGATTTTTCAAACTTGAAATTTAGTCTGTTGACTTCAAGCTGGACTGAATTAGTCGGTCCAAATCTAGACTTATCACCCACCTTATAGTGTTCACTTTTCCTAAAAGGATAACCCAAAGGGTGTGGTTGAGTGGCACGGACTTATCTATTTTTAACCAAAGGTCAGGGGTTCAATCCTTGATTTTGGGTATGGAGCAGCGTTAAATTCTTAGGTCAGTTGTCACACCCTGTGAGGTGCCTATAAATCAGCGAGAGGATTAGTTACTAGGTCCGCTGGTGGATACCCTGATCTAAGACCTTAAAAAAAAGTCCTAAAAGGATCATAAAAATTAGAAAGTCACAAATGCTTTTACTTTTTTTATATATAAAACGTTTTAAAAAGATAACAAAAACTAAAAAAGCATATTTTAAGTAAAAAGATTATTATTCTTTAAAAAATCCATAAATTAGAACTTAATTTTTTTTCAATTTTACATAATTACTCAAAATAATTACTCAAATCGCATATTTTATGTACGTATTGAGAATGTTTTAATTATGTGTCATTTAATTTTATTCATACGAGATTTAATAAAATATTACATTAAATAGTTTAAGTGTTTAACGGACCAAAAGATTTATTACCAACATTTGTACGGTTGGTAGGCGTTATCTTATAGTAATCAGTGTAGCCACCACACAAATCCCATTGTAGCACCACTACCAAGGAAGGACCAAACTCAAGTCAACACTCAACTCAAATCATCCTTTATCTTTTCAATAAATAAATTTACCTAATAACTTTTCCAATACATATATTAGAAGGATAAATGTTAAAAAAAGATTTAATAAATACCATGACAATTTTATTAGACAATGCTCTCTACTTTATACATAATTATATTTTAACATACTCAAAAATGACTTAATTTGTAATATGATCAAGGCATATGAGTTTGAAGTTTAAATTCTTGATCGATTTAGTTAAGAATTTATTTATTTTTAAAATTGAAAACATAGATTTTAGATTCAACCGAACTAAATAATCTAAAACTTGAAATTTAAACAAAATTCTCGATTAAGTTAATTTAAACTCATTGATTCCACTTAAATTAATCATTTCTAACCTTTTTTTTTCTCTTTTGAAAGCTTTGTATAAGATTTTTTGATTTGAAATAATTAGTTTTTAATGCTTTTGATTGCTTTTCTCAGCACGGGCAGTTCAGTTGGTCATTGGAAGGGAAGTTGAGATCAAGGTCTCAGGTTCGAGTCCTAGCAGTAGTAGTGTGAGAGTTCATTCAATGTGGTGACTCCTTGTACGCACCGGCGTTGGATCACCATTCTGAAAAGCTGACTGAGATTAGACTGTAATTTATCCCCTTTACTACTCTATCGCACTGAGATGTGGGAACGCCTAGGATAAGCGATTTCACTTTTTGAGATTAAGAAAAGTCGAATTTTGTTGTAAAAAAATAAATAATTTGAACTTTCAACTAACCCCACACAAATACATTATACATTTCCACTACGACGAGAAATCAAAACTGAAATTTGCCAATATCGCTCACCAACCCAAAGATCCGGGTCCCACCACTTCACACACATTATGTCTTTGAACTTACTTCGTTGCCGGTTTTGTCCACGCGCTTTTAGAGGGCGTTGTTTAAATAAATAAATAACTTTTTTATAAAATATGAAAGTTCTATTTTATTTATTTATTTATTTGATAAGAGAAAAAAAGAAACCGATTACATAACGAGTTTCGGGAAACAGATTCCCGATATATCCTCTAGGAGAAGTACATAACATCTAATAAGTAAAAGATCAAAATAAATAGCGCCGATCTTAAAATGCTCAGCATATTTCGCTAACCCGTCTGTACAACAGTTGGTCTCACGATATATAAATCTATCCAAATTTTGTAGCTTAACGTAACTTTCACTTAATGTTTTGTTGTTCCAATTTACTTGTTTGTGATTAGTAAGGTTTTCTTAAGATTCATGCATCTACCCAATAAGGAGAAAATTCTTTTAATAGTATGTATCTAATAAAAACTCCAATTTTGGAAAACCACATTTGCAAATATAAATATTATACATTAATTAACTAGATATTATTAATATATTATATTAACTCAAATCTTAAACTTAATAAGAATTAATTAAATTTATTTTAAATAAATTATTAAATTAAGGTTAATTTAATTCATAAATTATAATTATAATTTTTTAAAAAAATTATAAATTATTAAAAATTTTCAAAAATGACACCTTTTAATCACGTATAATTATAAAGAACGGGCAACTCCAATTTCCCACTCTCGCGTATCGTAACGCGCCTGAGACAGCTCCTTTCCATCTAAAACCCTCACCAAACCCCAAACTCAAAATATAAAACCAAAACCAAATCACTGGTATAAGCACACTAGCAAAATCTTACATTTTCGCTCTCCAGTCCACCGTCCAACGCTGATATGGCCACAACAGGCGCCGTCACCAACCTTCGAACTCCATCTCTCAATGACAGACTTTCGTCCCTTTCTCTGTCAGCCACCAAGTTCTCAGCTTTCTCCGTGACTCCCCGCAACACTCGCCGGAGGCCTCGCTTCATTGTTCTAGCCGCTTCTCTCGATGCAAAACCCACCGTCCTCGTTGCCGAGAAGCTCGGAGCAGCTGGGCTTGAGCTGCTTAAGGAGTTTGCTAACGTGGACTGTTCATATAACCTTAGTCCGGAGGAGCTGTGCACAAAGATCTCGCTTTGTGATGCTCTGATCGTGCGGAGTGGGACCAAAGTGAGCCGAGAGGTCTTTGAATCGGCTGGTGGCAGGTTGAAGGTTGTTGGTAGAGCTGGTGTTGGGATCGATAACGTGGATCTGGCCGCGGCGACGGAGCATGGATGCTTGGTGGTGAACGCGCCGACTGCAAATACCGTTGCGGCGGCGGAGCATGGGATCGCACTTCTTGCGGCCATGGCAAGGAATATTGCTCAAGCCGATGCATCTGTTAAGGCTGGTTAGTGGGGTGTTTACTTTGGTTTTTTTTTTCGGGGTTAAAGTGCGAGTTATTGCATGTTTTCGGTTCTTTTGAATGCGTTTTGTTGCATGGTTCTGTTTTTTGTGATCGTTGTTTTAGGAAATACTGTTGGATCTGAGTTGGGATATTGTTGAAGAGTTGGAAAAAAGTTAAAAATTTAAAGAAGAATTCAATTCCATATCCGGACGTAAGTTGCAGTGTATTTGGAAGCTAGGATTTGAAACGTAAATTGATTGGAAATTTTCCATAAAAATTCTGTGGATCAGGTCAAAGCATGTTTCTGAGCTTAAAAGACATGTACATATGTTGTTGGTTGTCTCATCTTAAACTGTTTTCTTGCGGGTGTTTTTTTTTTATGTGAAGACAGAGTGACTCACGACGACTTGGAATTTCATGTGTAATATCTAAGTAAAAGGGTATGGGAAGGCATGTACGACTTAGTTCCTTTACGATGCTGATATTCAGGGGACGTCCAAATTGATATTGTACAGGAAATATTTCGACAATTTCTCGAAATCTTACGGGTTCTCAGTTGGTCCAAAGTATTAAGTTGTGGCCAGTTGGGAAACTTAGCAGCTTAGTTCTCGTGATCTGATACTCTGTTAAAATGCTTCTGAATATTGTGCCGTTATAGTTACTGCAATTTGCTCACCATTTATGGCAGCTAATGTTATTAGGTTGATCTAGATTTAAGTGCATCCTTTTCCATATTATTTATACGACTACAATTTTCTGTTATGTCAAAGTAGAGTTTATGGAAAAAATTGGCTTACTAGCATATCTACTTCTATTTTTGAGTGATCCAGGAAAATGGCAAAGGAACAAATATGTAGGTGTCTCACTTGTTGGGAAAACACTTGCTGTGATGGGCTTTGGAAAGGTTGGATCTGAAGTTGCCAGACGAGCGAAGGGACTCGGCATGCATGTGATTGCACACGATCCATACGCTGCTGCTGACCGAGCTCGTGCCATTGGTGTTGAACTTGTGGGCTTTGATGAAGCCATATCAACGGCTGATTTTATCTCCTTGCACATGCCACTTACTCCAGCAACATCAAAAATTCTCAATGATGAAACTTTTGCTAAGATGAAGAAAGGAGTTCGAATTGTCAATGTTGCTCGTGGAGGGGTGATTGATGAAGATGCTTTGGTTAGGGCGTTGGATGCTGGAATTGTTGCTCAGGCAGCTCTTGACGTTTTCACACAGGAGCCTCCAGAGAAGGACAACAAATTGGTGCAGCATGAGAATGTTACGGCAACTCCTCATCTCGGTGCTAGCACAGTGGAAGCTCAGGTTTGTTAACCATTTGGTCGTGGGTCAATCTTCAAATATTGCTCAGTCATGCAAGTCATGGTATGTTATGGCATTTGGGTTTTGTATGCAGGAAGGTGTGGCTATAGAAATAGCTGAAGCTGTTGTTGGGGCCTTGAGAGGAGAGCTTGCTGCAACTGCAGTCAATGCACCTATGGTTCCTGCTGAGGTATATCACCTTTCTGTTATTGTTTTTGACCTTGTTAAGGAGGTTTGGTTTTATTATAGATTATTGAGGATTTTAATGCTTTTGTTGTTGGTGTTGTTATTTCTCCATCTCAGGTTCTGACAGAATTGAAACCATTTGTTGTTCTTGCTGAGAAACTTGGGAGACTTGCTGTCCAGCTGGTAGCTGGCGGTAGTGGTGTGAAATCTGTTAAAGTAACTTATGCTTCTGCCAGAGCTCCTGATGACCTTGACACCAGGGTGCTTCGTGCCATGATCACCAAGGGGCTGATTGAGCCCATATCTAGTGTTTTCGTGAACTTGGTTAATGCTGACTTCACTGCCAAACAGAGAGGCGTGCGGATAACTGAAGAACGTATCACTCTAGATGGTTCTCCAGAGAATGCACTCGAGTTTATCCAGGTCCAGATTGCCAATGTTGAATCCAAGTTTGCTAGTGCCATATCGGAGACAGGCGAGATAAAAGTTGAGGGACGTGTGAAGGATGGTATTCCCCACTTGACCAAGGTTGGATCTTTTGGGGTGGATGTGAGCTTGGAAGGTAGCATCATACTCTGCAGACAGGTTGATCAGCCAGGTATGATAGGCAAGGTGGGGAGCATTTTGGCAGAAGAGAATGTGAATGTCAGCTTTATGAGCGTTGGAAGGATAGCTCCACGAAAGCAAGCTGTCATGGCAATTGGAGTTGATGAACCGCCTAGCAAGGAGAGTTTGAAAAAGATTGGTGCCATCCCAGCCATTGAAGAGTTCATTTTCCTCAAGTTGTAATGCCGGCCTTGGTCATTGGGTTCTGTTTGCCTTTTATTCTATAATTTGTCATTTTTGGGTGGGAATCACAGTTCAATATCAACTGCCATTTTTGGTTGTTTCTGGTAGCTTTGGAGGTGAAAAGAAATAATTCGGCTTCAAGATTGTGTACTTTCTTCAGGTTTTATTGTCTGTAGTTCAATTGTCATTTTAGCTCGTTGTTTGAGAATCTGCCTTTTAATATGGGCAATTGGTTTTGGATAAAGCTTTTGTTGAAGTTCCATGTGCCTAGGCCTCTCGTCATGAACAGCAAGTAAATCTTAGCAGATGACTTAACCATGGATATGGAGTATATATACCACTCACCTGGACATTAGAGAATGAAAACATTTTGTCATGGATACTGGAATCAGGGGCCATTAAGTCAAAATAATGTTTCAGTGAATTACGAAGTCACTAAAGCTAGGGTCTTTTAAGATAAAACTGCAAAAGACAAAAGCTTTTGGTCGGGACTTACGCTCAATCTAGAGTCAAAATTGTACTTTTACTCGCTCGCCGGATAACATAAGCAAAGCGAGGAGCGAGCTAAATTGCACAGATCCTCTGTTTTATTTTTTGAATAACTAGGTGCTCCAACCCAAATTGTGCAGGATCAAACAGCATTTGTAGGTGGTCTCCAAGGCATGGTTTTGTGTGATCAAACGTTTCAAAATGAGTTTCGAGAAAGTTTTAACACAAGTTGGACGCTGGTTTTGTTTTCGTACACCCAAAAGAACCGGGGGTCCATCCAGAACAGAAAGACCAACGTGTCATTTTGTGCCTCTCACATGTCTCCTCGTCATCTCTCAGAGCTCTACCACTTTTGGATAATGGATTACGTTTAAATGCTGCGGTGCCTTACAGTCTTTTGCCCTCTCGTTTACAGCAACAACAGAATGGCCGTAGCTCAAGTCTCTGCTTCTCTCTCCCTCTCCACTTGCGGTATCTCTCTATCTTTCTCTGTATGTTAGTTTTCTGTAAATTTGTATTCTTTTCCCTTGATTGTCTATATCCTGTTTCAGATGTTTGTTCCATTAGCCCAGCAAGGAATTGCTCCATTTCTCGGTTGCCCACTTCGCGTTTAGCCCGGAAAGGAACAACCTTTGCTTCTGGTTGTCCGCTTTGTAAGAATATTTACTGGTTTAATGCCTCTGATGTTCGCTCTGTATCTGTCTATGCTTGGGAGGAATGGTATGTGTAGAGTCGGGATACAATTTTTATAGACCTCGCCCAGTAGCTCAAAGTTTTAGTTTGAATAATTCTTGACATTATTGAATGTGTAGAAGGTCAAACTAATACTCTTTTTTACCCCTCTGAGGCCCTATCTTGAAATTGCAATTATGGGTAAAGATTGCTATTTCTTGGATGCAATCCAGCACAAGTACTGTGATGCCAACGAGTGCTTAAGAAACCAAGAAATTCTCTGTGACCCACTTGCAGTCAAGTGTAGAGGGCCTAAGCTTGGGTACTCTAATGGTTACTAGATGAAATGTAGCTTTATCCCCTGTGTCCTATATGCTGGCTTATAGAGTCTAAGAAGTTTATGAAGGAAGGAAGAAATCTTTGAACACTTGCAATCTTGTATATGAGTTTCCTGATATTCTTTTGTTTTTCATCCCCGGTGATTATTTAACTGGAGGACTGTTGTTAATGTCCGTGTGTTTTGAAGTTTGTTACAAGTTAACACTTGAGAGCTAATGCTTGCTATTATTTGCAGTGATATCAAGAACTTCTTATCAGAGGAAGCACGCAAGTAGTACATTAGTCTCTATAAGATGCGAGCAGAGTACCCAGAAGAGCAACAGTTTGGATGTTTGGCTAGGACGGTTTGCTATGGTTGGCTTTGCTGTAGCTATTACTGTTGAAATAGCAACTGGCAAGGGCCTTCTGGAGGTATGGTGTGTTTTACTGGAGTTTCTATGTCTGGTATTAGCAATCACTACATTCAATTCCAAACTTAACTGTTTGGTAGTTTTGGTCACTCACGGTTAAGTGGGTTGATGCTATTTCCCATATGATTAATTTGTTGTTGCATTCCCAGATTCATCTCAGAAGTTTGACAGAAAACATCAGAGCTTGGCTTGATACTAACCACTAGTAAAATGCATATGCAAAGGCAATAGACATGCATTGGCATAACTATATCTTTTGTCCTCTAATTTTAAGGTTTTTACTATTTAAGTTCAACATAAAAGGTTTCGGTTGCAGTCTTTTATTTTAATGTTTCCACTCACTCAATTATTTAAGTCAATCTGAAGTAAGACACTTAAATCGTATATGAACATGTCTTCTTATTTGGGTCCATTTAGTTACTGCAAAAAATTAAAAACCATAAAAGAATGATCTCTTCATCTCTGTTGTTTCATTTCTTTTCAATCTCAATCACCTCACTTTTTTTCACAAACATGGCTTCCTTTACTCTTATTTCCTCTCAACCCAAGTCTCTGTTTAACAACACCCATCTCTCTGTAACACCATCTAATTCTCCCTCAACAACGAATTTCCTATTTGTGTTTGTCTCCAAAAGGGCATTTTTTCGATCTGAAGTTCCTGTTTTTCTTGGAATTGCCAAAATGCCCATGAAGACTGCTACTGTTGTGGCGGCCATGATGGTGATAAACGCCAAAAAAGAGTACTTTGATGAGGCAAAGGTTTTGTTGAGGAGATGAGGTTTATGGTTACGAAGTTGCATAAAAGAAAGCAGGCGAAGTAGGTAGAGGAAGTTAAGCAACTAGAAGAGCTGGTTATTCCCAAATGGGAGCCTATTTTGGATGGGTACTTGAGGTTTTTAGTTTATAACAAGTTGGTTTATTATACTCTTGAAGAGATTGTTCAAAGGGCGACATCATTCTTTTTCTGTTTTTAGTTGTGTCTAGATGGACCCAATTACAAAAATGACTTACTTTGAGTGTGTTACTTGATGTTCTGTTAATAAAAATTGATGAAAACACTTGATTAAGTCGAAACATTGAAATGAAGATCAATGTGATTGTTATTGTTATAATATTATAGGAACCCAGTGAAACATTTTCTGGGGCCTTGCAATCGTCACTCAAAGTTTGTCTCACTTTAATCAACAGTTTTTCTTCTTTTATTGGTCTCTGAATGTACCATTTCTTGTCCTTTTACCTCTGAACCTAACCCTTTTCTTGCACATATCCTATTAGTATCCAATGGTAAGCACTATCCTCAAATCGATTCTCCTTTTGTTGTTGCAGAATTTTGGTCTCACCAGCCCCTTGCCCACTGTGGCATTGGCAGTGACAGGACTAGTGGGCGTTCTAACAGCTGTATTTATCTTCCAATCGGCCTCTAAGAGCTGACTTGTGATTCTGTTTTGATGGTTGTAATGTTTGTGATTTAGTATTCACTTTTTTTTAAAAATCCCAATTCCGTCTTTGATGCCAATATAAACAGTACCTCAAGCATGTAAACGCGATGGAAATTTTAATCTATGTGAAGCTTTTCTTTGGCTTTTGGCCATGGAGTTTTGCTGTTCAAGTCATACTGTGAATGCCCTTCATTCGTTCTGACTAAGCTTCAGAATTGATTCGATCATCTCCATCGGGGCACTGGTGACTTGCACAATTTCATTACTGTCTTATCAGGACCATCATGGATGAAAACATTATAACGAGTACTTATTGGAGATCTTCAAGTCAACTCTTAAGTAAAGTCCTATATATTCTTTTCCTGATGTTCTAACATCCACCCAATCAAACATATTCCATTCAACCCCACTAAGGGGACATGAATGCTTTCTTCGATAAATGGCAACAACTTCAGATAGAAATTTCAGAGCAAGACAAATAATCTCCGTCCATTGCTATTATAGAATCTATTCTCTGCCGTCTCCATGCAGAAATGCTCGTCTGCTATGTACCATAGAGCAGAAAGATTCTGTTTTTTGTGCCTTATCTTCATAAAATTCTGTTCTTTATGTTGATAATGATTAGTTTTTCTTTTAAGCTTCTTCTCTAGACATCGGATCTCTTCTTTGCCTGTGAGGGTTCATCTCTCTCCTTGCAATTTCCTCTGTTTTCTTCACCAGTTTGCATTATGGGTTTGATTAATGGTGTAATGAGCAAAACCATATCCAGAATTGCAAAGAGGTTTCTTCCTAAGACTAAAGTCAGGATTCTAATGGTGGGACTTGATGCATCCGGGAAGACAACCATTTTGTACAAGTTAAAGCTTGGAGAAGTTGTTACTAGCCTTTCGACGATTGGTATTTAACCTACAATACCTCTTTCTTGATGAAACTCCATCTCCATCAAGGCCTCTATCTTCTGCAGATAGTGAGAAAGATTCAAACATCTATCTTCTTGGTTTACACTGCCGAAAACTTAAACTCGTCCTGTAATTGATTTCTTATGGCAGGCTTCAACGTGGAGACAGTGGAATACAAGAACGTGAGTTTCAGTGTTTGGGATATCGGAGGACAACACAAGGTACAAACTGATCCTAGAGATAGGCTAACATGATTCCTGGCGAAAATGTATTGTTTCCGAAGGAAATGTGAAAAAGGTAAACCTTCCTGGAGCTTATAAATGGGAAATGGAGATAGAAGACATGCCTTTTCTTTTTCAAGCAATTGTATATGTAGAGAAAAGTTACTGATGAGAAAAGGTTGCAACTTGTTGGATTACAGATTCGTCCTTTGTGGAGACATTACTTTCAAAACGCAGCAGGGATCGTTTTTGTGGTGGACAGTAACGATAGAGAAAGAATATCAGAAGCCCGCAATGAACTGCATCGGATTCTAAGCGATGTACGTGAGCTCTGTTGGAATAAAGTTCTTGCTTTCTTAGCATTGATAGAAGCACAAACCCTTTTCTTGGAGGCATAGGATTCGATTACTGAACTTTGAAAAATCAATCTTATACTAAGATGATCAACCTTACTTGTAGAGTGAATTGAGGGATGCAACATTACTTGTGTTTGCCAACAAGCAGGACTTTGCAAGTGCCATGTCCGTGTCCGAGGTTGCTGATAAACTTGGGCTGCATGCTCTTCGACACCGTTGCTGGTATGCAAGAGTCTGTTGCTTGAAAACTCTAATTTACCAAGCATGGTTGAGAGTTCAGAGATTGTCTCCTTTCAAGTAAAGTGGGAAGAGGGCTAAATATTATGAACTCTCTTTTGCAGGTACATCCAAGGTTCATCAGCCATATCTGGACAAGGACTCTATGAAGGTCTAGAGTGGCTATCCAACAATGTTTCCTACAATGCAGCATAACACAAAATCCCCTCACGGCAATGTAGTTTATATCGTTTGTCTGTAGGAAAACCGAAAACCCACCCCATGTTATTCAAGTTCAAATGGATCAAGCAAAGCTAAAACATACGTGTGAATCTCTTGCAATATTTACACAACCAGGTCACTTCAACGATATCCGGATGAACAAACTCAACAAACCTACATGTCACCCAATCTTTTTGAAGTTCCACCAGTCTTTTCCTCGTAGCAATCACAATCTATCATGCCAGATCTTTCGCCTTCAAATCCATTATTGATGGCACTCTAAGCAAATCATTGCCTTTATATCGCATTAGTCCATTTAAGCAAAAGTTAAAGGTGAAATTGGATTTCTCTCCTCAACATCGTCAAGAAAGTTCTTCACCTTCGATACATTGTTTCACTCCCACCAAACCAAAAACTTCAAAGACTCGGTCATTTTTCAAATAATAAATTACATTGGTTGAAGGCTAGCTTTGAAGCAATCATGAAGTTATTGTTTATAAAATACAAATAGAAGATTACGTATAATTGATGACCCTCTTCTGATCATCGTAAAATTAGAAGCTTTGTGCATTTAGATAATCGTTTTTTCTTAACAATAAATTACATTAGTCAATGTGATTCTATTTCTTACAAAATATATATTTTTTTGAAACTCTTACAAAATATTTAAAGTCAATTAATCATATTGTCTTTTATACAAATAAGACGCATATAATAACATTTTGAATCATAAGGTGCATTCAACTTAATTTTGGCATCTTTATTAAATTGTATAATTTTTAAGGTTAATTATAAAAAAATCTTAAACTTTATTCAATTTTACAATTACAGCCTAAACTTTAAAAAGTGATAATAAAATGCTCAAGTTTTCAAGTTTTTTCAATTCTATATATATCAGCAATAATTAACAGAACAAATGGTGATTAATGAAAAGACATCGTTTAATCACATAATTAAACGACGTCGTTTTTTAAAATGACCTAAATCTCACCCCCCTTCGTTTTTATGGTTTCTAGATACATGGCAAGCTACGTTAGCAAACTTAATGGAGAAACAACCTATCAATATTCAACAGAAGCATAACTTAATTGCCAAAATCTGATGTTGGGTATAGAATCTTGATTCATTTTCTTCATTTAAGACACCACAACCTATCAATATTCAACAAACTTGTGCAAGAGAGAGAACTTATGATAGAAGACTCTTCTTGAACTTTCACCACACACGTCCACGACAACACGCACACATTTTCGCCATATGTTATATTTATAACATGTTCTACCCTAATGAGTAGAATGAGGCTAATTGAGTCATTTCATAGATGTGATAAACTATAGTTTAATGGGCCAACCTATAATTATTAGGATGTAAATTATTAATCATCTCATTATGGTTATTAAACATACATTGACCAATTCAATTAATAGTTGTGAATATGGAATTAATATTGTGAATATATTAATCCATATACTTCTAACAACATTATCATGAAATATACATCTACTTAATTTTTCACTCACCTCCCATATTAATAGAGGATTAAGGTTAGCTTTGTATTCAAAATTTGAAGAAAAAATAAAATAGTTTATTTTCAATGTTCTAAAACCAATCTTCTATGTGTTGCTGTAAGGAAGAATATGTTATATTCTTAAATGGATCATGAACATCATAAATTTAAAAAAAATTCAATTTAGATATATTTTTATTGATGTAATATTGATTATTAGAAAAATTACTACTGTTCGATAGTTTCTGCCAACAGTGGTCATAAAATTGTATTTATTATGATATGATTCGATTTTATTTCTTATATATATGTGTGTGGTGTCAAAAGTACTTTCGTAATAAAATTCATTAGTTGATACTCATTAATGTTGGTATGCATGTAGTCATATTATACTATTATCTTTTTACTCTCTCTTCATATAATATTATTTAACGTCCTCTCAATAGTTTGGATTGGGGGAATGGAAATGGTATAAGATACCGATTTAGCCAATTATATGATTAGTCCAAAACAAATAGTAAGGGGCTAGTCTAATTTCCCTCTGTTTTTATATAAATGAAAAATGCATGCTATATTTTAAGCTTTAAGCTAGTGTGAGTTAATTTTTTAAAATATTTAATAATTTATAAATTATATACTCTTCGGGGGCATAAAGTGGCTACCGATGTTGAGGTAAAGATTGGTTTAGAAGTTATACCATAAAAGGAGTATTTTAAATATCTATGATCGATCATCTAGAGCAATAAAAAGATTGTTAAAGATATGATTAGTTCATGATGACTTAAATGGAGAAGTGCATTTGGAGTTTTATGTGATAAAAAGATATCACTCAAGCTTAAAGGTAAATTCTATCATTTAGCAATTAAGCTAACCATGCTTTATGGGGTAGAGTGTTAGCCTGTTAAACAGGTGCATAATTATAAGATAATGATGATGGAGGTGAGGATGTTAGGCTTATTAATGGTTTTGATGATGACCATATAAAAAATTCAAATTGAATTTATTTCCTTATATTATTAAGTGTCTAATTCTTAAATGGAAATAAAATCATAGGATAAATGTTTTCCTTCTTGAAGGATCTTTCTTTATGAACTTGCCTAATTTATCGTACAATATCCAAAAGGATCCTGCTATTTATGAAGGACATCTATCAGCTCCAGATTTCTCTTTAATGGTTGATTATTGTAAGATTCTAATAGAGATAATAATGAAGAATCAAATTCAAATTCAGAACAGATATGAAGCAAGAGCTAGTTGAAGAAAATGTCTATTTAAGCAAGAGCCACTAAAGTTGCGAAAGAGAGAAGCATGGAAGGGAAGAAGAGAGAAAGCCAAATTATTGAGATACGTCAATACTCTTGAAAGTCATATCATTATCAAATCTCTTGTGCCTTAGAAAGTGACAATTCTTTTTGAGAGAGATCATTGAAGCTCATATGAAACAAATCACTTCTTCATTTGTTAAGAGCTTGTAGAGGCTAGCAAAATATTACTAGTTTGGAAGGTTAAAGAATCTTGAAAAATATGTACTCGTGTGAAGGTTGGAGAACTTTGAAAAATATGTACCCATTGGAAGGTTGGAGAACCTTGAAAAATATATACTCGTGAGCATGAAGAGGCTCGTCAAATTACTATTTGAGATTTTAGTGAAACACTCAAGTTGGATTCTTGGGGACTGGACGTAGACTAAGTTTATAAGTCGAACCAGTATAAATTGACTGCGTCCTTCTCTCTCTTCTCTTGACTTTTATATTTCCACATTATATTTTGTGTGTGTTCATTTCAACAAGAGGCTCCTTCACTGTTATAATAGGCTCCTTCTATTTTTAACTAGCTAATGGTTCCTTTCATTTAACAGGCACCTTCTGTTTTAATTTGTTATGACTGGATCTATCCTTTAGCAGGCTCCTATTGCTTAAACAGGGTCCTATCCCATAATAGACTCCTCTTGCTTTGCAGGTTCCTATTGTTGTTTTAAACTTCGACAAGCCCCTGTTGTTTTATTCGAATTAAAAGTATCTTTTGCATATGCCTGCTTTATCATTTGGTATCAGAGCAAGATTTCACATTTTTTTTGTTTTATAGCATGTGATAGATCATGACAAACACCTTGAGAAGTTTTGGAAGGACAATCTGTCTTAAAATTTTCTTACTTCGTTAGAAACAACTACTCATACTAGAAAGAGAGAATAACCATTTATCTTAGTTGGCGCTACTATTCCATCTCTCTGTAAAGAATTCTTAGCTTTAATGTAAGGGGAGAGTTAAGACTCAGTTGATGATATATTTTTGCCTTGCATGATTTTGTGCATGACATATTATATATCTCTTCGATAACTTTGTTGTTATTTTTGCCTTATTTATTACTTTCCCCTATTTTTTGATAATGACAAGGGGAGAATTAAGGAGATATAATTTGATATATGATATTGATATACTTTCTTGAGAATTGATGATATAATCTGTGATATATTTTGCTGTGAAGTCTATATGGTAGAAAGGAAAGGCTCCTTCAAATCAGTAAGAACTTATAAAGTTTACAAGTATCTCTCGAAATCTATTATTCTTATTTGATTTTTGAAAATATATTTGTTATTGCTTGTCTTCATAAAAAAGGGGGAGATTATTAGACTTATTAATGGTTTTGATGATGACCATATAAAAAATTCAAATTGAATTTATTTCCTTATATTATTAACGGTCTAACTCTTAAATGGACAGGATCTTTTTTTATGAACTTGCCTTATTCATCTTACAATGTCCGAAAGGATCCTAGTATTTATGAAGGACATCTATCAGCTCCAGATTTCTCTTAAAGGTTGATTATTGTAAGATTCTAGAAGAGATAATATTGAAGATTCAAAGTCAAATTCAAAACGGAAATGAAACAACCACTAGTTGAAGAAAATGCCTATTTAAGCAAGAACCACTAAAGTTGTGAAAGAGAGAAACATGGAAGGAAAGAAAAGAGAGCCAAATTATTGAGATCCATCAATACTCTTGAAAGTCATATCATTATCAAATCTCTTGTGCCTTAGAAAGTAACAATTCTTTTTAAGAGAGATCATTAAGGCTTATATGGAGCAAATTACTTCTTCATTTGTTGAGAGCTTATATAGGCTAGCTAAATACTACTCGGTTGGAAGGTTGGAGAACCTTGAAAAATATGTACTCGTGAGCTTGAAGGGACTCGTCAAATTAGTACTTGGGATTTTAGTAAAACACTCAAGTTGGATACTTAGAGACTAGACATAGGCTTAGGTTATAAGTCGAACTAGTATAAATTGACTGCGTCCTTCTCTGTCTTCTCCTAACTTTTATATTTTCGTATTATATTATGTGTGTGTTCATTTCAGTAAGAGGCCCCTTCATTGTTATAATAAGTTCCTTCTGTTTTCAACTTGCTAAAGGTTCCTTTCATTATAATAGGCACCTTTTGCTTTAAATTATCTTAACTGGATTTATCCTTTAGTAAGATTCTGACTTTTAACAGGCTCCTATTTCTTATACAAGGTCCTATCACATAATAGGTTCCTCTTGCTTTTAGGCTCCTATTGTTGTTTTTTCGATAGGCCCTATCGTTTTTGTAACGCCCCAAATTAGGGGTTAGCATATTAAGCAAATTTAGTCCGATTTATGTTCTGTCTCTTTGACATTTTGGC
>JAOSBP010000205.1:31643373-31664357 GCA_027563825.1 Erythroxylum mucronatum
CGTGCACTGAGTCAACGATTAGAGATGCGTCGAATTCCAATCGCGTCGACTGAGAATTGGGAGAATGAAAGGAACTGACTGTAAATTTTCTTGCAAAAGAACGAGATTTAGTGCTAAAATTTGGAAAGGTGTCTTGTCGGTAAGGAGCAGTATGCTATGCAGCCTTATAAAGCTCTCTGATTTTTCACTTCCCTTTACTGCCGTTTTCTATACATCAATTGATTTAATTTATTACAATAATAAATTTTCTCATTAATATGTATGAAAATCCTGTAAATATCTTTTTATTTTATTAGTATAAATTAATATTTTAAAAATTAAACTAAAAGTTAAAATAATAAGATAAGAAATTTAATATTTAAAAGATTCAATCGATATTATACAGTTATAAAATTAACTAAAAATTTAAAATTTAATTAAAACAAATTGTCCTTATTAATAAAAATTTTAAAGTTGAACTAAAAAAGATATTATTAAATAAAAATTTATTTATTTATTTTAATTTATAAAGTCTTATTAATTAATAAAATATATTAATTTTTAATTTTTAAAAAATATTAAAATAAATTAATTTTAAAAATAAAATTTTAAACTTTTTACGGTTAACTCAGTGAAAAGATTTATAAAATAAATGAAAATTTTATTTATTTATTTTAGTTTATAAAAATTTATTAATTAATAAAATAAATTAATCAATTTTTTAAAAATTATTAACTTTTTAAAAATTGAATAAAAATTTTTTACGGTTAATTTTTTTTATTACTTTTTTATTGGTTGAAACAAGTAAAAAGCTGAAAGAATTTCCCCAAAAGTTGAGTGATGTACTTTCAATTCTATATTATGACATGACTTCTGCTACTCCTGACATTACTTTATTTAATTTCAACTACTTTCTTCTTGTTTTTTTCCTTCAAAATTGATGGCACTTCATTTTCTATATTTTTCTGTGTTATTATGTTGTTTTAGCAATTTATTAAATTATATATTATATTCGAAATACAAATTTTCATTTAATAAGATTTTTCTCACATCATGGATAATGAAAATTTTATTTTAGAGTTAATGCTATTATAATTAATCTTATTAATCAAAAGAAAGATTTATACTCTTGTCGTAAAACAGAGTTTTGTATACTAACTTTTTGTTTTTTTCGCTTATTCGTAGTTTCACAAAAAAGTGAAAGTTGTTCAAAATATGCTACTCCCTCCGATTCATAATAAATATCGTTCTAGATAGATTTTAATTATTCAAAATAAGTGTCATTCTTGACTTTGTATGCATGTTTATAATTTTACTTTCAAAATTAACCTTTAATTTCTCTCTCATCTTAATTACACAGATCACAATTTCAAGACAATTTAATATGCAATTTCTCTCACATGCTAACAATTTCAAGGTAACTTCATGGGAGTATTAAAAAGGGTATATCTATAATTTCATTAGCTTTCTTAACAAGCGTGCATTTTTCTAAAACGACACTTATTATGAATTGGAGGGAGTACTAAAGTCTTTGTGACAAAAAAAAATCTCATATTCAAATTGGGATGTTTTTATTTACAATAAATATGTACTAAAAGTCTTTATGAGCAGAAGAATGATCTTTTCTTCAGTGTCCATTGAAACTATGGTCATGTCTGAATAAAAGATTGTTTAAAGTTTTAGGTTTCTCTACATTGTTGTGTGCTTTGCACTTGAATCCATGAGTACATCTCAAAGTTAGGTAACAAAAGTTTCAAAAGGAGCATTAGTTAATGGACTCTCTTCTCAAGATGGACACATTATGAATTTGTGGTATTGATACTTCCAAACTTCACAGTTAGTCAATCACAACACATCTCCGTTGCCCATGTCTTGGAGACTAAACACCCAATTATTATTTGTTTTGCTTATCGTACCTAACACATGTTCAAATTTATTGCAGAAACCCTACTGGACAAAAGGGTTTCTTGACTTGTGCATGTTTACACCAGCAAACTTCCAAAACTTCTTCTTCTCCTAACACAGACACAAGGTAGCTTCCAAAAAACACACCTAATCTTGTTTAGTCTCAAGTTTGCAAACTTTTGTTGGATAGCATCTTGGACTTTATGTTGTTCTGCAATTTAACTTTGTTTGGTGTGCACATTTGTTCTTGGGGTCAACTTCTCTCTTTTCACTCTTTTGAGTTAAGACCAGATTGTCACAAAATATAGATTCTAATGAAGTACGGTTTCCAAGCAGTATGTGGCCTAGTATTCTAATGTATTAGCTTGATTAAAATAAGGTATTCTTGAATCGAGCAGTTCTTCACCACTCTTTTGAAGTCTAAGTAAATCTTATTTTTATATTATGACTATAACATAACTAAATAAATAAGATTTATTTATGTAAAATCACTTTCGGGTCTTTTTAGTTTAAAGTCATCAGTTTCAATAATTACTGTGGTTATATAAGCGAATACGCCCTCAAGGGGTGTGGCTCGATGATTGAGAGCGGAGCTTAGCTTCGGTTAGGTCCCAGGTTTGATTCTATGCTAGCCCCTCTTGTAAGAGCCTGGGGCAGCCGGAGTTTTATCTGTAGGTGGAGAACTAATTGGGCCCTTGATGATAAGGTGCGTCCGCTTGGCCCGCCTGTGAAGTGGTGCGCCAATTGAGCCCTCAGAAAGGTGTGCCCTCTTGACCCACCTACAAGGTTTCCTCGAATCACAAAAAAAAAAAGTATAAGCAAATACCTCTTTAATAAAAATTTGATTATGATTCTAAACTTCATTTTTACATCTATATGAATAAGATTTTTCTATGTTTTTGGAATCTCAACCTCTACATCCGTTTATGACGAAGTATTCTCATCCATTCAAGTCCGATCTTAAGTAAGGGCAGGAAAGACACCTGCTCAAGACTCAATCTTGATCTGTCTTTATTTTGCTTCATTTTACTCTTTGCGAGGATTCACTCTTGACACTCGTGAAAATATAAAGAGACAAATTAGAAGTATTTTTTTTTACTTTATCCCGGCTATAAAATGTTAGGAATTGCCAACATCCATTGATATTGCATCCTCTTATAGAAACTCTTCTTCTAAAGCATTAATGTTTTGGTGTTTTTATACTTCTTTTTCAAAAATGAGTTTCTCCTTTACTTTTAATGAATTTTTTGCCTTTAAGCGTTATTTATTTATTTATTTACCCTTATCATATTATTTAATAAAATACTTCTTTCATATTTTATGTATTAAGTATTGTTTATTTATTTAATATTTTCATGTAGGTTATTTAGAAACAACATCTCTATTAGTTAAGGATAAGACTGCATACTACTCAACCTTCTCAGACTCCACGTTTTAGCAAGATTTTTTGCACTGAATTATTGTTGTTATTCTTATTATTATCTGACCAAGTGCATAACTAAGATATGAAATTTAATAGCCTTTTTAGCGTTTGTAAAATATCCAAAAATTGATTAATAATATTTTCCAAATGAATTATTTTTGAAATTCTAGTTCATTTTAATTGTTTTCTACGATCAAGAATCAATGACTCTAATTAGGGGTGACAAAGGAAACAAGAATAACAAAGTGATGATTACAATCTACATAATTACTTACCTTACATATTAAATAATTTTATTAATTAATAAATTCATTTTTACATAATTTCTTTTATATTAATAATTCTATCAATCTACATAATAATTTTACATATTAAATAATGGAATCAGTTAAGACACTCATTCCATAAGACAAGAAATCGTGCATATTCTAATTATGAAGAGATGGAGCAATCCAAGGACTGATTAAAAGTCCAAGCTTTGCCTCTATCTCAAATATCCCAAGTTAGTTGGAATGTCACATTAATGAGTAGTAGATACAAACTTTATTGTCTACTTTTTGTAAATGAGATTTGGTTCATCGATTGGACAACACAAAATTTCTTCTTTTTGGAAAAAATGTCTACCACTTGCCAATTTCTCATCAAATTTCCAGTCAGGACTTTGGTTTGATCATTTGTTTATGTCATTATGTCTGTAACAAATAAAGTTTAATGTCAAATCATACTTTTACTAGTTCTTCGTCGACTTTTTGGCAAATGGAACTGCACGACATAAAAAATATAATCAAATGTCCCTCGACATCAACTTTGAGGTGACAGGTTAGTGAGTGATCCTCTTCTTTCAAGCACCTTTCGAGCACACGAAATCCTACGTTCATAGACAAGTAGGAGTGGCCTAGGTAGTTTCAACTTCCCACTTTAAGGCTTTCTTTTATAGGAGGTCTTAAGTTCGAATCACGTAAGAGGAGATGTGAGAAATTTTTCCTGACAAGAATCCTCTAGTCCCTTGAACAAAGCTTTTTGATCGGATCAATTACAGACGTCTCACTTCTAGTGACAATATAAGAGTTGGAGCTACTCGAGAATCTGGGAGCTAATAAAAACCTGATGCTGAGCAAGGAAAGTCAGTGATCAATCATCAGCTGAACAATCAGTATATAAAGACTCCTTATGCGCAGAAATGTACAGGCTATGTAAAAACCTAAGAGGTCTTGGAGTTTCAGATTTTCTCCTCTAGGCCTCTTGAGGTAGGGTCTTAGGGGCTTAAGATTAGTCCGACTAAATTGGGATACCTAATGTAATCTATAAAAAAAAACCTATTTTCAGATTAGCGTGCTGTAGCCCTGATTTATTAAAGTTTATCTACAAGTTCCTTACCAAAAAAAAAAAAAAACAAAGTTTATCTACAAGTTTATTTGAATCTCTTGTAAAATTATATCCCAAATTGTGTTTGTTTATGAAGACAGAGAGGATAAATAGTTTGTTATCCACTATAACCAAACCTTTTCATGTGATAGAAATGATACCTCAGGTATACATTGCCTTTGACCTGAAGGAGAAACATGAATTCCCAACAAAAGTTACCAGTCGATAGCTGGAGACCTTTGACTTGCCCACTAAAGCTGGAATAGATAGATGTATATGGAATGTATGTGGCATTATTTCCAGTGCAACCCATGATTTCCACAGGTACATTATTACCTTCGGAACTCATGATTTTGGCATTTCTCAATTGATTGGTTTCATGTGTTGTTGCCTGTGAAGTGAGAGTCAGTGGGCCTTCAAAGCAGCAATTGTCCTACTGGAAGTAATTAATAAGTTGGAGATTGATAGATTGCCAACTTGCATTGTATACATCTCCAACTCCAAATTAACTTCTGCCAGTAAGCACTTCTAACCTTTTCCACTAGCTAAGGTTAAAATTGTGTATTACTAAATTTCTTCAGATCTAAGTTTCATGGAAACTCTCACTGAGTGTTATCGTTGTTGTTGCTGTACTTAACACTTCCGGCCTGTGTGCAAAGTGAATAGAAATGAAACTGATTCTATCATTTAGCACAGAAGCAGAACATAGACTTCTTGTATTGAAAAGAAATAGCATAAGACATGTGAACAGAGATAAACTATAGATAAAAACGTAATGTAACTTATCATGGCATATTAAACAACATCGCAAACAATCAAGAAACCATATGCAGGAGCCACTGCAGTTTCTGATCAATGGTGTCCACTGATTCTACTCCACTATGACAAGGGGAGGAGCAACAAAACAGTGACTTACATGGCTATACTTGCTAGCTTGCTGAACTAGGTGAAGGAAGCATGAAAGTTGGTTTAGAAGGAAGCATGAAAGTTGGTTTAGACTAGATAAAAATTGCTGTAGGAACATGTTTGGGGGCCATATTAGTTGGAAACCGAAACTTTGCAACACCAGTTGAGTTGTTATCAATGAGCAGTGTCTCTGCTTGCAACATTGTTAGTATGTTCACTTATTCATGATTCAACGTGTATCTTCCTTACCATTGAGTTCTTTTATTTCATAGATATATTTTCTTTGGACGAGCCCCTTTAAAGTTTACGATCCTCCCCCAGGCTCAAGAGTTGGCCCTTTTAATCTAAGAAAACCTTGTAGCTATGAGCTTTGGCCATTGTTTGTAGCGTCCGATGACAAGTTCCTGAAAACATAGCAAGCTTGACTTCCAAGTATTATAAGATTGTTGTTTACACAAAGAAGATCAAATATTCTAAACAGACAGTTGCTGACAGAGGGAGAGGATATGTAACCAAGGGGAAACTGAAAACAAAAGCAGATTGAAGAATTGCTACCAGAACATGCCTAACTTGAACTAAGTCTCGGATAGTCTAACCTTTGATTGCACTGTATTACCTGTTATGATCATTGTTATCAATTCTTTAGCTTAATTGAACCAATACCCGGTCACAATCAACATTATCGATGCAAGCACAAAAATAAAATGAAAGCGGCAAACAATGTATTGCAAACAAAAAAATATACTTGTCATAATGAGGCACAAAGTTTATTAACAATTGAACTTAAAATTCATGAAAAACTTGAAAATATTCATAGTTGGCACTCGATAGCAAACTGAGAACTAAGCACTTGAACTCTAATCATCTATACATAACAGTTAAATCTAAATGCTTTTTCACTTGGATGAGCAAGAGTTTCTTCTTAATATGGCGGGGGATAGTTTCCAGGATAATGCCCTATAACAAAAGAAAGCTAGAGTTAGCCACAATTCAGATTGAATATCAGCATTTAACAGCAGATGTACACAAAGCAACATGAACTCAACAGGAGGATAGTAGGGTGTACCTTGAGGAGGAGGTGGATATGGTGATGGAGGATAAGCTGAAGGTGGTGGATATGGTGAAGGGGGGTAAGCAGCTGGTTGAGGGGGATATGCAGGCGGTGGATATGCTTGATTAACTGGGTATGACGGATAAGGAGATGGGCCACCGTAGGCTGTAGCTGGTGGTGGATAAGCGGCTGGATATGCTGGTGGTGGATAAGCGGTTGGGTATGCTGGTGGTGGTGCTGAGTATGTTGAGACTTGAGGAGGATGTGGTGCTGAGTAAAGTGGTGCCGAAGGTGTTGCAGCTTTCTGCACAAACACATTTGTAAGCCCGCAACAAACAAGAAATCTTCCTGGATACAGAAGTTAATAGGATATCTAAAATTTCAGGTCATCAAAATAACTTGCCTTGGCATTAGCATAATGCATTATAAGTCTCACTTCTCCAGCAGCTCTGCAACGGGGCAAAACACTCTTGAAAAGATACTTAGGTCATCCAACTCATGGTAACATAATACATGTCTGTCTTTCTATCACTCATAAACATAAACCCTTCCCTCCTTGCAAAAAATTCTGACGCAGGGACATGGACAAAAGCATGCTATGAGAATGAAAAAGGAGGAACCAAGAAATCTCAAACATTCAATCAATGCACTTAACAAATAATGGACACTAGGCAACATTACCACAAATACAAAAATAATTAACGCTATGCCCTTGAAAATTCAAAACCTGTAAACATAAAACCACAGAAATGATGTTCTAGCAATGCCTAAAAGCCGCTCTCTTATATCCAAAAACCACGGATAAGTTCATCATTTCTTTTGTTCTTGTTAATAGAATTCAATACCATCTTTGTGAAGAATACATAAGCTATTACAGCAGGATAAATTCGACTTTCATTTCAATACCTCATAGCCAGAAGATGTGCACAAGGCTATCAAGAACAAACATGCAAGGATCAAACTTGTTTGCGTATATTTAAACAAAGGAACTTCAAGAAATACTGGCATTCAAAGAATTCAATCCCAAGTCAAAGTCAAAAGTTATTGCATTAACATTACCTGCCAGTTTTAGTTTGAAGTGGCCAAATGCAATCGTCAAAGCCCTCAGACAGAACTTTATGCAACGGAACCCTAAGTTCAGTAATTTCCATGAGATTAGATTAACATCAGATCCAGAGCATCAGCATAACGAATCATCACTGCATAAAAGAGATAAGAAGAATACTCACTTTCCGCTGCCAATGAAATCGTCATTAGTTAAGGTATTGCTGTTCCAAACTACAATGTTTAGCTCTCTCAGCCCTTCAATCAAGGTGAATATAAACTTCTCTTGGAATGTAGGATTCCTACCACCATCTAAACCAACCAAGCACAATAAATTAAAAAAGGGAAAATAAGTTCCGTATGATTCATCAGCTACAAATCTTAACCAAACAAGAATACTAACTCAAAAAGTCAAACTCTTGAAAAGCAGAAATAAAACGGATTTCAGTGAAATTCCTAAAAGGTACCAGGAAATCAACATAAGAAAATAGAGAACACAGATGCAAGCAAAGAAAGGAACTTTCAGGCAGGTACCTGTGCAGGTTCGCGAACGGACCTTATTGCTACCATATTCAAGGCAAACATAGGGATCTTGCCTTGAAATCCATTCTGTGTCTTTCAATTTGGTGCAGGCAACCACTGAACCCAAACACAAAACAAAAAGCAACCCACATAAGGACCAAGCTCAAAACAAAGAAATAGATCAACAACAACCAAAAACACTAAAACGGAACCCTCAGTCATTACCGGTGACTTCAAGAAGCTGTCCCTGAATACCAGAAACCGACATTGGATGGGAGTTGACCGACGGCTGACCTGTAAAACTGGACAAAAATTACTTGCTGCATAAACGACCCACCATCTCTTTTTATATTCGGGTTCGCTAAACCGAGTGGAACGAACATTAATTGCATTAGGCACGTTAATGGTTTTATGATCCATTCCGATGTTCTTTTGTTTACTGAACTCTTTTTTCACCGTACGAATTCTGCGCGTTTCCCTTCTAAAGTAGTGCTTGCTGAGTATTACCTATAAAAGTGGTAGGTCATGGAGCGAAGACTTTGACCAGTGCACGTGATAAATCTTGCAAGTTTACGCTCGGACGCGCTCTTCATTATTGTCTTCTTTTTGCAGTTATTGTCGGCTCGAAATCCTGTGTTTCCAAATTTGTGAATCAATCTTGTGCCGTTAAATCTTTACGTGAGACCACACAAATAAATGGCTTGGATTTAGTGACACAGGATTGGTACATAAATTTGAAGACAGGATCTGTCCCTATTATTGTCGGGGTTTATTATTTGGATCTTTCCCGTTATTCTGCTTTAATTTTGCTGTCAACTAGGCTTTCCTTTTTTTTTCAAAAAAACACGTTTAGATGTGTACGGGCTAAATCTTCAAATTGATGCAATAACGTATAAATCACGTGAATATAAGGTTTTTTAATAAAATTTAAGGAAATTGTTAGAGGGAAATAAATATGAAAAAATAATGAAAGAAAAAGAGAAGTCGACTTTGTGTTGCATTGACATTTGTTTAAATAACGAGGAAGATGAGGTGTGTGTGTTAGAATTAGAAATAGAATTGGTCCATTCTTCGTTTACTAAACAGAACACAATTGACTTTCAAGAACGATTTCCATGAAATTGAGGCAGCGCCTGATTCTATACTTTAACATTACCAGCACATGCAGAAGCCTCTGACCTGGTACTGTTCCACCAGATAGGATAGCTTCATTGTTTAAGGTCTAACTCCAATCTTCCGTCTAAAAACCTGTTTCAAGCTCGTTCCTTCTGCTTTCACCAATCAGCTTTTAAACTCTTCACTCTTCTTTGGTTCAGGATTCACTAAAAACAATATCGTTCCCATTTGACAAAAAAAACCTGTGGTCCAAGATTCAGGAAGCTCCATTTATGGACTACTAGCTCAAAAGAATGATAACATTATAAAATGTGTTAAATCAACTATTTAAAGGAATTAATAAAACGAATTCACTAATTGGTGCAACAACTAGATTCAGTAATTTCTCAGCCCACCAGCTTGCTTTCAGCTCGAACAACAGATAAAGCCAGAAGCTGACTTTAACACTACTACTCGATATGGACTGATCAAACCATAATCACCACATCCACATGCGTGCATAACTTGCAAGCCAATTCATATATACAACTGTATATAATGACGTAAACATGCCCTTGACCTTTACTCGCTTTCATAGTCTTCATCGTCTCCAAATGTGAAGACGGATGCATCAGCAGCCATTGCTTTGAATTCACTACCTGAATTGTTAATCTCGAAGCCTGATCCAGCTCCATCACTTTTTGGTTGAGTAGAAGCCTGGGAGCCTGCGCCTCCCAAAGTAAGTTGCGCTGTTGCATGAGTTATACCCTGTACATGGTCTGGTTTAACAGTGGTGTCATTTGTAGTGGAGGTTTTCACTGCAGTCCCGTCTTGAGAAGTTGCTTGAGCTGGCCTGTTTCTTGAAGATACAGATTCCTCTGCCTCGCTGTCTGAGAAAACGTCATCTTTATCACTACTCGATTGGTTCTTATTCTGACTTGGAGCAGCTGCAGCTGTGGCTGTGTCAGATGGGGCATGTGCAACATTTGAACTGTCTTCTGGTTTCTTAACAGTAGTTTCTGTAGGTGAATCTGCTGGAACGGGCACAGTATAATCTACAAGAACAACCTCAACCTGAAATCCTGGGGAAGGCAGCTTTCTCTGCAGAAAATCAAGTAAGATTGTTAGGCCTACTTGAAGCATGTAGAATATAAGACATCTGACAAGAGTCAGGTTGGTAGATGAAACAGCACTTTCACCATGATTAATAAGCAAGAAAGAAAACAGGGGTTTTTGTGTTAAGTGAGAATTAGATTACCTTGTCAAACCCGTCAATGTCACCAGTATTCAAGATTTTTCTATTTTCCATCATTGTTGTGTTCAACCAACTGAAATTACAAAGGAAGTACTAAGTAATTCACATTCTGTTCATGATCATAGCAGTATATTCTTTTAAAAGGTCAAATACAGACAAGTAAAAATCTCCTTGGCGATCATGAAAATGGACTTTAAAGTCTCCAGCCACTTCTGTTAGACCAGGCTCCCCTGGCAAAGCAAAGACCATAACTCCTTTCTTAGGTGCCGTAAACCAGTAATCTTCAGGCTGCAAAAGAAACAAGAATTGTCATACTGGAAAAGATTTAAATCCATATAAAAAGCTAGAATTAGCCAGTGGTCTATAAAAGAGAAGACATTAGATTATCCAGTGGTCCATAAAAGAGAAGACATTCTTAATAGAGCTTTCCAGAGACTCCTGGCATGACAGCAATTGTTTCATGAAACTGAAAAGTAACCTACCGACAAATCCTTGGTTCTGGGATGCTTTTTGGTGGAGAACAGCACACCTGTATATAAAGAAAGAATTGAAGAGATAAACAAGAATATGAATAACTCATACTTGATAAATTGATACTTATCTAACATATAAAGTAATGTGAAGTTTAACTGCCACTCATCATTTGTTTCTCTATAAGTGTCCACTCATCTTGTTTCACATTTTGAAATAGAAAGAAAAAGAGAAAAGGAAGAGGAGAAAGAAATGGGGCAGAGCAGTGAAGACCCATCCTGAACATGTGTAGCTTAGTTCTTCTATCAAGCAAAGACACCAATGGGATTTACACATTTTCCAGAACAATAAAGATGTGGAAAGAAACACATTATGCTGCAAATATGTTTGATTTGCCGTCAAAGAGAACAGATCAAACCAAAAACTGAAGCTCAAAGGCGTACGAAGGAAGACAAAGGAAGGTATAAAGCATTTCTATCTGCTCATGAGATGCAAAAAAGAACAAATATACCAACTTAGTTGCAATGGTTGAATTGGCAATGCAGAATTAGCGAAGAAAAGGAAAATGTTTATTTATAACGGCACACCCACCGTTGTGATCTGAGATAGTTATGGAAGGCCTGATCCAATAAGGGCATCTATGGAGTCGAAATCCTCTAAGCATGCACCTGCAGAAAGCGTCAACTTCGTAACTGAAGAAACAAATAATACTTTTGACAAATGCAAGGCAACAAGCATACCTACGCCCAGGTTGGTTTTCACCATTGAAGTATGTCATGATGCGCTCAAAATATTTTACATATCTCTACAAAGAAATAACAACAGAATGGTAACTATCAGATATGATGAGAAGAAGGCTCAGCAAAGAGATTAAATGTGTATTTTCCTTACAAAAGAGAAAAGGTAATGGCTCACTTACAATTTGGCTTGGCAAAACAAGCCCTTTCCCATCAATGCATCTTTTCTGGTTGTAGTAATCCATTGACTCTTCAGCTGTAGGAAAGAACTGCAAACAAAAGGTTAATTAACAACATAAACTATTTGGTAATATTAACATAACACTGACTAATGTATGAATTACATCATAGATAATAGAATATATATATCACTGCATATAATCTCAAACCAGCTGAGATTGCATCCGGGATTGTTCTATGTTTCTCATTCTGCTGCATTTAAAACAAACTGCATGTATTTTTCCACAACAATTTGATAAATGTCAAATCAAAGTACAATTCAACTGGAAAAGAGATCCATATCTTACCTTTAAGTATAGAAGAAGGCTAGAAATCATCAATCCTGTCCTTGCCATTCCAGCCTTACAGTGCACAACCACGACATTCTCAATGTCTTCCTTCAACCAGGAGTAAGCACTTTGACAGAATGAAATTATCAGTTGAATCGGGGGGCAGTTATGATCATCAAATGGAAAACTAGCCACCTAACAAACAATTTCATGCGACATACATAAGAAGCTATCAATAAAATTATTGCCAATAGAAATCTTTAAAGCATTCAAGTATCAAAAGAGGGAAAATAAAAGAAAGAAAATACATTATACAACACAACAAATAGCACATTCCAAATTTGAGCTGAAATACAACAATCCTCAAATCTGCTTTACTGATGCAAACAATGATATGTATGGTTTACTACTGCATCAGATATTAAAAAACAGTACCACACCTTTCCTTCGAACAAGGATGCATCATACAGCCTTTCAGAACAAAGGTTGTAAACTTTGTACTTGCCCTGCACATAGAAAGTCGACCAAAGGTCAAAGATTAGGATAAAACAACATTAGAATTCCAAAAATGCCATTGTTAGGTGTAGAAGGAGAATGAAAGAAACTCGACGTACTTATCAACAACAAGATGAGCACACCAGCAATTCAAATCCCACATTGCATAAGTATGCAGTCAAATCATTGATTAGGAAAACTACAAGGTCTAATTACAAGTATAAGAATCTAGGCGGTTTCTATAACCCAACACCAGTACCCACTATTAAGCTGAAGATGGTACAGATCATACCCACAAAGGAATAGAACTATGACCCTCTTGCACGCCAAACAAAAGAACTTGTAGAGGTTACAGAAGACATAAGAAATGAACAAAGAGTAAATAATGAAAAAAAAATCGTTGTTTTATATCCATTTACCTTGTGATGGGTTTCAAAAAAATTAATCACTTCTTCCATTTGGTTTCTGTAGAAACCCTGCATCACAAAGCTAGTAGTTCATTATTGATCACTAGAAGAATCAAGTCTGATTATTAACTACAAATTAGTATGCCTACCTCAACATATCCAAAGAACCCAGAACTCATATCACCAGCAGGGAATCCCATGGCTATTATGTTCTCTGTGATATATGTCATATCCAAATCAAATGCTCCTTCCTGGATACAAAGGGCAGAATGAAGATTAAATACATGAAAAAAAAATTAGTTGAAACAAAATATGTGTAGACATTTATTATCAAGATATTAGCAAGAATCAGCATCACGATTCAAATCCTCAAACAATGCATTGCACAAGAAGGAAAGTTCTACTAGCTGGAGAAACCCAGCCTATTTCCAATGCAAGAGTTGACCCATGTTCTTAGGAAACACCTCTGTGTAATACTAATGACTCGGTGTCTAGAAAGAGGATTATAGAACAAACAATCAAACAGCAAAAAGACCTCTCACCTCCTCCTCTCACCACTATAAAACATGAAAACATTAGGAAAGGAAATATAAAACTAAATCAACGTGAGAAGTGAGAGAACCAATAAGAATGGCAATAAATGATCGTTCATTTGAGATCAAAACGATTTACAGGCAATGTAATCCACCTGATATCTTCGCTTATTTTGAGAGACAGCATGCCGTGCCTTGACCTGTACTGCTTTGACTGCATTCTTTGACGTGTCAACTAGCCCCTTGGTAATGGTCCCAAATAAACCAGATCGTGAAGTCCCTTCAAGACTTTCATCTGAAGGAGGCGATTTAGGGTGCAGATTCAGTCCAAGTCCGCTAGTGAAACGTGAAAAGGTTGATTTTCCAGGACTCCCTGTTGGTGACGCATCTTGAGTCGAAGATAAAGGCTGAGGGATCTTCAAATTTTTGGCCCATGATGCTATACCAGCAGCAGACAGCTTCGAGGGAGCTTCTTGGGCAGAATTATCCGGTACAGGATTGACAGCAGCAGGAATTCTAGCATTAGGTCTAACAGACGGAGCTGATGAATCAACGGATACTGAATCCATTTTGTCTCAAGGATCTGGCATATACAGAAACTTACAGAGCCAACAAAGACCACTGCAACGACCAACTGCAATAAGAACACACAAACATAAACATAAACATAGGAATATCAAAACACAAAAGGGACAACAACTTCCCCAATGTCCCACCTCGAAAACAACAGAAAAGTAAATTTGTGTGATCGATTTTAGCTGCATCAACTCCATTTCAACAAATAGCCTCCTTTCAAATCCTGAGCTTTCAAGCTAATTAATCGCAAACATGATAATTTTCCCACTTTCTAGTAACAAAACTACTCCGAACACCAAAACCATACAGAGAAGGCCCCACCACTTGCACACAAATCCGACATGCAATACCACAGATTCATATTGATCTTTTTTTAAAAGCAAAAGCATCAAAACCCAATTGAAATTGGTCGAAAACAGAGACAGCAAAGACATTAGTGAAAGAAAAATAATTAGGGATCTAGGGTTAGGGCTACACCTGATTGTGCTGTGATTCGAGAAAGAAGAGAAACTAGATGCTTACTGAAACTCAAATTCGGGGAAATTTAGGAAGAGATCAGACGGAAGGAGAATGAGATAATAGTTTGGTACTATCAGTTACAAGGATGGCATATTTGTCAATTCACTTGCTTTTCTGGTCAACCAAACTGGTACAAGCAAAGTGGTATAAGCAAACGGGATAGATCCAACGGTGTAAAAGGGTGGGACTACCGTTTAAGATATACTACTGATCATACTATATCGCTGCCGGATAAATTTAGACACAAAGATATATCTAACATATATTATGTTATTGTCTCAAAATGACAAATTTATAATATCCGTGGAAAAAGATCTTATCTTTATTGACCATTTCTACTTTTCACATTTTCTTCTTACACATTTAGATAAAAGATACTCAATTTTCTTGTATTTAATTATTTTTTTAAAAATGTAATTTGATATTATAAAAAATTATATATATATATATATATAGTTTTGTAACTCACGGAATATTTTACCGATATGTCTCAACAGAGTTATATTACGAGTTTTTAACAAAGTAATTTACAAGTTTTCAAGAATTGATTGCCAGAAGATATAAGTTTTTTTTTCCTTTATATAGGTGTAAATTGTCAAAGCTTGTCTTTTTAAAATCTAAAAGGACAATCTTTCCTTGTATAATTTAGACATATGGTCTATGGTCTCAAGATTTTTTAATACATAGAATGCTAAGTCAAGTATAGATTATGTTTGTCTCCTGCTTTTGAATATAGCATTTTTTAACTCAGGTCCCATTATTAGTGATATTTTGAAGAAGCATGTGCAGTATCTTGATGACCACAGACGAGTCTCTGATTAGATTACTGATAGAGAAATGGCAGTGCGTCACAGCAGAAAAAGGGCGTCAGCTACCATGCTGCTTGGTAAAGAATCTAGAATTTTTTGTCCAACTTTACTTTGTCTTATTTTATCTCGTAAAATTTTAAGTATTTATTTTACGGGATTCATATAGATCTTATGCGAGACCTACTTCAATAAATGGCTGAGATTTATTGGACACAATAACACACCATAATATTAGACAAAACTCTTCACAAATTGCCTTCAATTGGGTACAAGACAACAACAATGAAAGAACCACGATAGTAAACAATCACCCTCCATTATTTCTATTTTTTGGTCTTATTTTTTTAATTTTTATTTACATTATTTTACAGTCGCTTAGTTTTATTTCTATAATTCTATTTTTAAATAAAAACATTAACTGAAAAGTTTGATAAAAAATAGAATTATAGAAATAAAAAATAAAAAATAAAAAAATTAACTGAAAAGTATAATTAAAAATAGAATTATAGAAATAAAAATAAAAACATTAACTGAAAAGTATAATTAAAAATAGAATTATAAAAATAAAAATAAAAAAATTAACAGAAAAGTATAATTAAAAATAGAATTATAGAAAAAAATAAAAACATTAACTGAGTGAAAAGTATGATTAAAAATAGAATTATAGAAATAAAACTAAGCGACTAAAAATAAAAAATTATTTAGTTGTTAAAAAGATAAATTATTTTATAAACTGATTAATTAATTAAATTAATTTTAATCTCCGATATAATATTCAATAAAATATTATATTTTATTAAAATAAATAATTTAATAACTAAATTTTAGTTTATAAACTAATATTTATTTTTATTTATTAAAGAAAATTTTGTTTAAATATATATATATTGAAAATATTTTAAATTTAAATTATATTATTAATTATTATTAAATTAAATTTATTTTCTTTTTAAATTAATTATAATATTAAATTAAATTATTCATAATTTTTATTAATAATATAATATTGAATAATTAAATAATATATATTTGATTAATAATAAATCAAATTATAAAAAATAAAAATAGAAAACAAATTTTATTTTAGATGTTATAAAAATTAAAAAAAAACTAAAACCAAAAATAGAAATGTCCCTTTAATTGTAGGTTTCAAAAGATATAATCGAACCAAAATAATCATATAAACAATATGAGATAATTTAAAAAGATTTTTATTTTAATCTTATAAATACTTTTGGGCTTTTACACTATAACGCTTTCCAAAGCTAAATAGCTTAAGAAAAAGTCAATAGCTACAAAGAGGCCGATTGGTCCGAGATTTGGGCCGCGGGACAAGGGAATGCATGAGCAAATACACATGTTGCAGTCACCAGAATCAGCAGATTGGTAAAGTTCTACGAAAGGTTGTTTTGACCTGTCTTTGCTTAATAAACATTAGAATGTATTTACAAACATCATAGAAGCAAATTAAAGATGAAGCATTCCTCCAAAGCTTCCCTGCTTAAGAATAACAATCGCAGCCTGAGAACTTATTAGGCCATTTCATGCTTGGTGGGAACGAGTTGTTTGAGCAGGACTACGCCTTAATGCTGCTACACTCAATGGACTGTCCTTGCTCTGTTTAACAAAGAGAGAATCAGTTACCAAAATGTCAAGAGAAGTGAATCGTATTTATAGTTGAGGTAAAGACATGTTTCTTTTTACCATTTTACAGGTTCCAGCATCAACATCACAGACAGGATACTCATGTGGGCAGCAACTGGAATGATCATCACAGCAGGTTGCAGATTCAAGAGGGCAGCATCCCCACCCGAAGCAGAACTCTCTGTACTCATATATGCAGCAGCATGTGCTTCCAGCCGGACAGGAGTAATAGTCGTCACATTCGGTGGATGGTTTTGGTGGTGGTGGTGGGTTCACAGGAGATGGAGGGGTTGGTCCAGGATTAGGGGGGTTTGCACCGTTCTTAATTGGATATGAAGCTTCAATTGCAATACCACATTTGCCAGTTTTAGTATTGGCCACATTACGTTCCATTTTGATGTATCCATTCTCTCCCCAATCAGGACCCCATGAGTTCCTCACAATCCAATAATCTTTGCCATTTTCAGTGCCATATCCCACAGCAACCACACCATGGTCTAACTCCGTTCCACAGATACCGGTGAAAACACCCTGGATTGACAAAAGGAAGATCAAAATGTATTCTAACAGTTCTGTTGACAGGATATTAAAATATCATATGCACCTCAAATTTCATTTAAGAGTTCAATTACTTTCTCTAGTTTTGGATTTGATAAACTAAAACAATATGTGCATTCTCATCAATTTTAGTTTTTAAGACTTCCACCAAAAGTTAAGTTATTATGATAGATGATGTATCTAAATTGGTCATTTTAATGTGACATTTTATATTAGAAGATAGAACAGACTGGTCCAAAATACTTAGGAGTATAATATACAATTAGCATTTCATATATATTATTCCCATATATTATGTCAGTAATAGATTAAATATTATAGCTCAAATACCTCTAAATGTGATTGTTATTAAACATATATAGAAGTACAAAACTAGATAAGTCTGAATTATTAAACAAATTTGAACATATTACCGATTGGTAAAGTTGAAAAGCTCTGCCACCAGCTTCAATGGCTACACTAACTGGTTGATGTGCCACAGCCTTTTGCAACGATTTCTCATCATTTTCAGGAACATCTTCATATCCATCAATGGTAACAACTCGAGCATTTTTCTGTAGAAAAAGTAATGATCAATTTAAACATGAAAATTCTGATAGAAAATATCAGGATTCTCAGCTTTAATCTTCTGATATGGTGTTAAAGGTTTGAAAGATACCCTGTTCGGATCACACAAGTCATCAATAGCCTTGTATGGATAGTCTTTTTCTGTATCAATACCACCATTGTTGATTATAAACTGAAAGCCATAGTCCATGAGTCCTCCATTGCATCCCTGATTGTAGGATTTATCGCAATCCACGAGCTCTTGCTCAGACAGGGAGATTAAGTCGCCAGTCACTATTTGGTTTATCCCTTCCACTGCACCAACAGTTGAGAACGCCCAGCAACTCCCTTGATAACGAACAAACAAATAAGAACAGCACAAATAGAGAAACAACAAGAGGAAAAAAGAAAAAACATGATTTATGAAATACAATCACAACTAGTGCAGATATCGAATATGAGGGCTTAGACCGTAAACCAATCAATTGAACTTGACTGAGCATCAAACGCAACCAATTGAAACTTCATTTAAACATTTAAGTACAGTAGGTATTAAACAATTTCGTTAGAGAAGATTGAAACTTTCCTTGAAGAATTAATCATTACACAAAGCTAATAAGTAGAATCGGTGTCAAGCATCACAACCAAAAATTAGTATAAGCCAGCATGTAAAATCAGTTGAACATCAAAGTTCATAACTCAAATTCAGCAATGTCTTTACTCTCATGTAAGATCCACAATTGCTTGTAACAGAACAAATCTATCATACAGGTTATTAAGAATCAAGAATTTTTTTCCAAATAAAAAGAGTAGTTATCGATCTATAATTGCCCAAATAAAAAAGGATCACTCCCTTGTTAAAAACATGTTCTTTGGTCCCACCCATACCTAAACACTCGGAGATTCCAGACAACAAAAGACTTACCACACTGCCCTTGGTCTTTGACAGGGACAACAGCCCCTTTGGCTCTCCAATCAACTTCTGCCGGCAGCTCATCGCCGACCGCATGCAAGTACCTCATACTCGGTCCTCTGGACCCCAACGTTCTGTTTCTCATCTCCATCCTCGTACCCAAGTACCTAGAGCGATACTCCTCGTTGGTCAGATCGGCAAAACGGTTAAGACCGACCCTGTAACTCCGCTTGACGGAGTTATGCTCGTCGATGAATCTAAGATTATCCTTAAAAATCTCAAACCTCTTCTCCTTCTCTCCCAAATCGTTGCTGTTCTTCCGATGTTTGACCAGCCACATCTCGTACATTCTCCGGACCTGAGCCTCGCTCCTGTCCGGAAACTGGCCGTGCGAGATGTCGTAGTCAATAATGGACATGTCCAACGCCGAGGAGACGGAGAACAAGGCCATCAAGGCCAGCACGACGGCGACGGTTCTTGACAGACCCATGTCAAGTAATGCGTTTGAAAAGGGTTTCTCCGGCCCGTGATTTTTGTTGAGGGCTAGAGCACCAAAAGATTGAAAATTTAGGAGCTAACGAAACTCTGTAGACCAATGCTGCGTTGAAGTAGGGAGATAAATATCTTGTCTTTATAAGCCTAAAATTGGAGAGTTGTGTGGGTCTCTCCAGCTCTTTTTGACCATAATTAGGATTCTTTTTAGTTTGATGGTTATAGGGGAGTTTCAGCAAATGGGTTGTCGCCACGTGTTCTCATGTGCTAGCAGAATTGTCATTTTTTGGTTTAAATTTTGAAGATAAAGACGAAAGTAGTAGCTTGATAAGAAATAAAAAGAAAGGAGGATATATTTAATTTATTTTTCACTAAAAAGTTCACTATAATCTTATGTATTACCGATTCATAATAAGTATCGTTTTAGAAAAATGCACGCTTGTTAAGAAAGCAAATGAAATTATAGATATACCCCTATTAATACTCTCATGAATTGTCTTGAAATTGTGATTTGTGTAATTAAAATGAGAGAGAAATTACATATTAATAAGAAATTGTGAGAGAAATTGCATATTAAATTGTTTTGAAATTGTGATCTTTGTAATTAAGATGAGAGAAATTAAAGGTTAATTTTGGAAGTAAAACTATAAACATGCGTACAAAGTCAGGAATGACACTTATTTTGAATAATTAAAATATATCTAAAACGACACTTATTATGAATCAGAGGGAGTACTCAATAAAAATTTCGCTAAAAATACATGATGTGTATAATAATACGCAACCTTTCGTTACAAAGTTGTTCCAATTAACCAATTACATGTAGTAATAAATGCGTTAAATCCTAGAATTCAATCTATAGGTTAGTATTGGTGGCGTAAGTGCATGGTTGTTTCATAAAGTCAATTGTAGTTTTGCTCTTGTTAGGTTGAGTACACCAATTTTATCATTCCAAGCGATGTCGCGACTTCACCGGTCTAAGCAATATAATATATGTCGTTGGGTCTATGATTGGGAAAGAATCATTGACAATAAGAAAAAGATTCAGGAGGTTGAGTATCACGTAAAGCATGACTAAAATACTCGCTAATGTTATTTCCCCACGTTAATGACTATTAAGTTGCCTAATTTGAATCAACGAGGAGTTAAAAGGAAGAATATTACATTGTGTTTATCAAATTTAAAATTAATAAATTTGGATAGATATGTTTACCTCTAAGCTGGCATCTA
>JAOSBP010000205.1:31674660-31685423 GCA_027563825.1 Erythroxylum mucronatum
TGGTTTTAGTCTTAGGGTTTCCAACGCGACGCTTTGCTAAGATATTTGTTCACGGATGTCGGAGACTCGTTTCAGTTCGATTAAGAGCATTGTTTTCGTTGGCTCCTAACCCTTTATTTCGCTTTCGATTTGAATTCGATTCGATTTCGCCTTTTGTTTCCGCTCCGGACCACTTCGTTTGTTTTCGCTTGAACCATTTGTTTACTTTGTGTTCGTTTTGCTTTCGATGTGCTCCGCCTTTCGATTCCGCAATATGATTTGATTGAACCGTTCATTTGCTTGATTCGGTTGAATTGTGTTTCGATTCTTCGATGTTCGCTTGTTCCGTTCTTTGTTTCTGAGCCTTTCAAATTCTTTGGCTCCTTAAGAATTTGTTTTGCCTTTTGATTTCGTTAAGTTTGTGCTAAGAGGTTGGGTCTCGGTAACGGGTCCCAACATTTACCTTACTGGTGGACTTTAAGAAGATGATTTGAGTAATTTTTTGATGTGATCCAAAAGACACATCAAGATTATATCTGAGATAAGCTTGTTGGTTAACAAGCTTTTTGAGCTCCTTAGTATTTTGTTTTGCCCTAAAATTGATAATTATAATTGTAAAAGCATTAAAAATATTCTAAAATTTGTATATAATTTTATTTGTTGTTAGAGCAAAGATAAAAAATGTGGCAATACCAATTTTTAACATCTACAAATTCTTGTATTTGTGGATCAATAAGAATTGCGAAGTCAAACCAGGTGGATAATGCAACACCTAAAATACTTCAATTGTAAGGTAAGAATAAAATAGAAGGATAAATAAAAGAAAATTGTAAAAGCATGATGAAAAAAATAAATTACCATTATAAAAGTTAACATTTAGCCTGCGACACACAATTATCAGATAAGTATGTAAGGATTCGACAACTTGTTGGCCCTCATTAGTAACAAAAGTATTCTACATTGACAAAATAATGGTTTGTTGCCTAATATAAACACAAAAAATGTCAGAAAAAAGAACTCGTGTAAGATTTTAACAACTGTAGAGAATAATAGAGAATGTAACATACTGTTTGTTGGCAAGAATTTTTTTTTGGAAAGTTGAAAGTTTGCCATCTTTGTTGATTTCTTTCTGATCCAAGACTTCAATAAACACATCCAAAATATCTATCACATGTTAAAGATACATTTAACTAGATATAATAGGAAAAAAAAGTCAAAGTTCTAGAAAGAAACAGATGAAGGATCAAATCGATTGATTTTTCCTTATCATTCATATAGTTGATAAGATCCTTAAAAGATGTATAGTTGAATTTCATCATAATGATGTTGTCATCATCTGTTACAAGTTCAACAATAGTGTGACTTGTAATAAGCCATTGAAATTTTAAGTCTTCAGTTTAGTACTGAGGCAGAATTGGCTTCATAATGGCGTTACAAATGATATAGTTCTTATACGGCTACAAAATATGGCTTATTCGTTGGATATCATTGTTAAAGATAATAGCTTCAACTTTTGATCTTGTTAACAATAAACATTCAGTTAATAATATAGTTAATGAAAAGCGGAATATTTTCAATGAAGAAAGTATAGTTGTTATACCTCAGAATCAAAAGAGATAAAATTTTGTCTCTTCGATGGCATGCCAGATGATGTGACAATATGTTGTTTTTCTTGGATAGTAATTTCACATGACCACCATTGAGCACTAGGTAAAATATCCTTGATCAATAAACGCTTTTCCATCTTTAAAAAAAATATTTAATAAAATAATCAGAAAAATTATTTTTTGTTTATATATGAAATGAAGTTAAATAAACTTGAACAAAACAATTCATATACCTTTTGATAGTTTTATACTTTATAATTTAACAAATCAGAAAATTTCACGGAACACAATATTTCTTATTTTTTGATCAAATTTTGAAGATTTAAAAGTTCCTGGAATAATCAGAACTTTAACTGATTCAGGAGTCAAAGCCCTTGATAAAGCCACATATAGTTGTCCATGTGAGAATACGGGCTGACGGAGATAAATTCCTACATAATCAAGTGTTTAACCCTGGGATTTATTTATGTTTATTGCAAAGCGTAAACGAATAGGGAATTGTGCCCTGACAAAAGGTATTCCATTTTTTTCATTTTCTGAAGATTGCAAAGGAATCTTAGGTATAAAAACTAGTTTTCCTTTGTAAGGTCCATAGTCAATTTCTACAAAAATTGTATGGTCTTTTAATTGTGTACATATCAACCTTGTGCTATTGCATAGTCCCTCAATTGGATTCAAATTTCTTAGGAGCATAATTGGAGAGCTTTCTTTGAGCAACAGTTTGTGTGGAGGTAGAACTTTGGGATTTAAAGAATTTAGAAAATCTGCATAATCTGCTTGATGTCTTTGTTCAACTGCTTTGTCAAAACTTATGTACGAATGCAGATTCCCTGATAATTTGTTGATCATCATGTCATTATTTTCATCAACACAGCCATTTGTTGGACACAACACACATCTATTTATCATCTGATATAGGTCAGATGAATACAAACTTAAGTTAGGGAAGACGTTTTGAAGTAACCTAGTGAAGGCAATGGTGCATCAAAACATATATGTTTAATTATTGTTAAAAAAATAAAATTGATAGTGAAAATAAATTATAAAAAATTTAAGTTGTTAAGAGATTCATTATTGTTATGGTAAGGAATACCCAGCTATTTTGGTAAGGAAATTTGATCTTGCTCGTCAACTGGCTCTGTACCTTCTCCTACTCGTAATAAAAATTCAAAAAAAGCTGGATTTGATATAGCTCTCATATTTATTGTCAAAGAAAATTTGCGCATGTGTGGCCAAAGATGCGAATTTAGAAGACTTGAATCAATTAGTTGTTGTTTTGTGGCTTGGTCTATAACTAGTAAGGTTTGACGAAAATCACTGCCAAATACAACAATCTTTCCTCCGAAAGGCTGATTGGAGTCTATGATGTCTTGAAGTAAGTTATTAAATGCTTCAATGGCTTCTTGTTTTGCAATGGAAACCTTGTCCCATAAGATAAGACTAGATTCAAATATCAGTTTTGCAATGCTGCTCTGCTTAATTGACAAACTTTCTTTTTCGACAACTCAAGTGAAATTTTAAATCTTGAGTGAGTTATCCTGCCACCAGGAAGGACTGATGCTACAACACCTGACATAGGAACAACAATTGCAACATGACTTTGTGATCATAAAGTTGCAAGAAGAGCTCGATACAAGAAAATCTTCCCAGTTCCACTAGGACCACCAATAAAAAACTTTCACTACTCGAAGTAAAAAAAATGCAAAATCAAATCAAATATGTATTTTTGCTTGTTATTCAACTTTGAATGTAATAATAACTCTTTTGGATCAACCTGTATATTCTTCTTACTTTTTATTTCTTTACTAAGATGTTGATCATAGGTAACTTCAAAGTGATAATCAGTAAAATGATAATCACTTAAGCTTTTCCCCATTTGTTCTAGATATTTATTAATATGCACTATAGGAAGAAGCATGTTGGTAATCAGAATAAAGATCGTCTTTGAATGTTTTCCAAAGCTACTAAAGGTTTGCCAGTGAACAATAAAACATGAGTATAGTAAATAAAAATCTAAGCGAAGCTGGCATTTGAAATAAAATAGCTTCCTCTAGAGTTTGTTGTATATAAAAATCAAATGCTAGCAGTCCTAACTTCAGTGCAGCCTCCCTAAAACAGCTTGTCTTTTCACCATCAATAGTTAACAAGTGATCAAATGATATTGTTCCTTTAACATGGGTAAGTAATAACTTCAAGTAATACCATTCTCCTTCTTTAGGGTCAACAGTAACCAATCTTCCTATCACTTTCTTTCGACTTCTTTCTGACTATGTTTTTGTCTTTTGATTCCAAACAAAATGTTTTAGAAAATCTTTATACAAACATTCCATCTTTTTTGCCTTTTTATTCGTCAAATTCATCTTAAAAAATTCAGTCAGCATTGTTTTGGCAATTTTTCTCAACAAATAAAGCAAATCTGCATTTTTGTCAAAGGAAATAAGTTATTGATTTGGAAGATGAACCTCGATTATATAAACTGATGGATTAATCTCTGCAAGACCAAATTCATATATACGCCAGAAAGCTTCAAGAGATGAAATCCAAGGACCTTCTTGAAAATTACTGATTTCATCAATATAAGTTGTGGTCTCTTGATCGACAATGTTAAAATTGACAAGATCATGACCCTTAAAGACATATTTATATAAGTACTTAACAAGTTTAAGAGTGGAACATATTTCAACATTTATGTGACAATCAATGAGTAACAAAAGGTAAGGATTATGAAGAACCACCCACCTATTGTCAACCTCATGTCTACAAATCTTGACTTTTCGACCATCATTTCTGGATAACTATTTTCACCACGAATAGTAAAAGGAGCAAAATTTTTAGGATAATGGTTATTGCACACACCATTTCTCATACAAGGGTAATCTTTATTCATAAGACCACAAGGACCATGAATCATATGCTTAATGACAAGAGAATATAACCACGGATTTTGATCAGGATTTGGTATTTCAGCGGATATGAACTGGTCATAAGAATTTGGATTTAGCAATTTAGAATGCAGCTTAAGTATTAATAATAAATGAGCATGAGGGAATCTACGCTTCTGAAACTCAATAACATAAACACGTGCGGCAACGTCTCCAAAGATTTGTTTTTTATTTGCTCATTTTTAAGAATTTCAAATTTAGCTCTAAAAACTCTAGCAAATAAATCTACCATATCTTGTGGCTTTTTATGAAACTTAAGGTTATCTTGAATCTCTTTCCATATAGGGTTGCAAGTCATGGGGAGGAAAATATCTGGTTTACCATACTTTTGTACTAGAGCCATTGCATCAAGATAACGTCATTTCATATCCCTTGGACCACCGATAAATGAAGCTGGGAGCATAACTCGATGACTAACTCTATAACCTTCTATTTGACTAATAGTAATACTGTCCAAAATACCCTGTAGTATCTCTGTCCTTATCTCATTTTTTCTTTCTCTATGGAAATCAAGTCTAGATGTTTCAATCTTTATCAGCTCCCACAATAAATTGTTGAAGCAACCTTAACCTATAGAGCAGCATAGATTCATCATGTTCTCTTATTTGGAGCCGATAACAATAATATTCTCTAGCAGAAAAAGTACCATCTTCATAGTATTCTTGATTAGCAACTAATAGTAAAACAAATAAATTTGATAAATAAAATGGTAATATTAGACTATATTTTAAAAAGGAAAAAGGAAAAGATAAACTTGCCTATGTTTTCCATAGTGAACAATTTAGATGGATCAGTAAAAGAGCTGAAATTAACATCACATCCTTCATCTGAAACATTGATTATGTTTCTCTTTGAAATCAACCGCTTAATTCCACGATGCCATCCAAGTTCACCACGAGGAAATAAAAGAGGATATTGTAGGGCATCATAATATGCATAGTAAGATTGGATTCTATAACTTGTGCCTAAGTGAGTATAGAGTTAAATGTGAGGACATTATCAATTTTTTCATCATTGATCTTAGTCCATATAGCGTCCACTTATGATGCAATAAGAAGATTATAAACACGCTGATCAAGGATAGGATAACACCTCAAAACTATTGTATGATTGTCAAGCGTTGGAATGTCACTAAGACTTCTAAAGAACATGGCATAGGGATTATCTTGTAGAATTGTCATAATTAGTTTTAATGTATCCTCACAAAGTTTATCACAACTCTTAGTCCTTCTTTTCAGTTCCTCACTAGTATCAAAGAAATAGAGCTGGATACCATATACCTTATTAGTTGTTGAAACTAAACTGTTAAGGAAATGATAAACTTGACCTTGAACACGAAATGTATAAATGCCTTTCTTTTTTTTGTTAGTTCTCGATCATAGCTAGCTCCATATGAAGTAAAAGCCACATTATTATTATATGTATGAATGTTCTTCCTGAAATTTTAAGATTCTTCATCATTACCAATAAATAATCATTTCAGAGCATATGTCATTTGACGAGCAACAATGCAAATCTCTCCTAATGAACAACAAAATGACGGGGGTTTTAAATAAAATCTCTTCGTATGACAATGTTCATAGTTTGGAACAAGACGAAGTTGTACGGGCTCAACAGATAAATTCTGCAGGGATGCTAACTTTGACGAAGAACGATGACAATTTATCCCTTGAAAGATTTATAGAAAGGTTGATCACTTTGTGCAGTAATAATAAAAAAGTGGAAAGAATGCAGGTGAAAAGATTTATACCTTGATTCTCAACATATATCATTGAGCTAGGTTAAACTGAAGAGGAAGATACAATTGGACAATGTAAATTATGACATGTGATATTAGATGCTTCAGTTTTTGATTTTGTATGAAGAATTTCTTCTACTTAGAGAGAGGAATGAGTTGCATCGACATGATCTATGTTAAAATCAATAGATTGATTTTGTGCTAGTTGACTACTAGATTGATGAATAAAAAGTTAACCGTCAGAAGGTACGCTATCAATGGTAGAATAGAAAGGTCAATCACCAACTCTTTGACAAAAAGAAGGTAAAGTAACGTTTCTTTTTTTGCAGCACGAGCTTCTCTACATCGTCTTAAGAATTCATTTTTTGGCATTTCAGCATACTTTTTACGTCTCTTGGCATTTCTATCCTTCTCTAAACACAGAAAAGAGTCGAACGAAGATAAAAACAACTAACAATAATTAATAAAAAATTTATTAATCATTTATTAGACAACATCTGCCTTATTTTAATTAATATTAAAATATCCGTATTAGTAACATTTATGCTTCTTCAACTAAAGATATATATAAATAAATATAATTTTAATATTATTGAATAAAGGTCTGTTAAATTAATAAATGTTGACTAAATTTGAAAATGTGGAAATATAACATGATAAAAAATGAAGCAATAATATCAACTGTATTACTGAATATAACACCATACATTTAACAAACCATACATTTAACAAAGAAGGTAAAATTTTGAAAAGGTCGGCATAATAATATTGGTGGAATATACTGTGAGATAAATAAAGGATTAGAAGAAATAAAAAGGTTATTTTATACCAATGTGATGTAATTGAGTATATTAAAAAGGTAAAATTGTATATTTAAACTATTACTTTAACAATTGATATGAGTAAATAAAGGAAGAAGGTAATGATTATATTATTGAAAAGATGAAAAATGGGATAGATAAAATAGAATTTTATATAATAAAATATTAGGCAAAATAAAACATACCTGAATAGTGTAAGGATGAACAAGAAGAATACCTAAAAAAATGACATATTTAAAAGGTTAAATGTGGTGACTAAAAAATATGTGTAATGACCGTTGTGTAAGTCACAACTGTGTAACTATAGAAATTTAAAAAATGTAAACTTATCATGTATTTTACACAATATAATAACAATAAAGACATTACAGGATAAAATGCGACACATGTAATTACTGTTCTCAACTCTGTTAAGAAGTCCATGTAATTTTTTAGATTTTCGTGCAACAGTTGATGAAAAAGATAGAAAACTACTTCATTATATATTTTACCTAACATAATAACAATGAACGAAAGATTAACAGGATATAATGTAACACATTTTTTCTATTGTCAACTCTATTTCTATTGTTAGTCATATTAAGAAGTTCATGAAAGTCACAATTGTGAACTATTAAGTCACAACCGTGGATAGAAAACAACTCTATTATATATTTTACACTAACATAATAACAAAGAGTGAAGAATTAACATAACATAATGTGATACATGTAATTCCTCTTCTCAACTCTATTAAGCGCATATAATCATTAAATTGATAAAAAATTTAATAACCCGAAAAACATATCATGAAGGGAAACGAAGAACTTATAGATGGTGGATAAAGAAAGGGCCAACTTTTTTTTTAGTGAAATGGAGAAGATGTGATGCGTTTAATATATGGCTTTTTTTATAGTTTTGTGCTAGAGGAACGTGTTTATAAATGTACTGAGAAGGAAGCATTTGTATGGTTAGAGCAAAAAGGATACGAGTCACAACCATGCAAGGATAAAAATTTAAACAGTTATCATATATTTTACATAACATAATAACAATAAAGATTGAAAGGATAAAGTTAATTACTATTCTCAACTTTGTTAAAAAGTCCATGTAAGTGACGATTGGGATTTTGGTGCACCAGTTGATGAAAAAGATAGAAAACAACTCCATTATATATTTTACACAACATGATAATAAGGAATGAAGGATTAATAGGATATAATGTGACACATGTACTATTTGTTGTCAACTCTATTAAGAAGTGGATGGAAGTAAAACGATATAGGAGATGATGAACATGAATGCATGTCACAGGTCACACCCGTGAGACCTTCTCACGGGGTGAGTTAACATGTCATGCCCGTGAGGCATTTTTATGGCTTTTTTTTATAATCTCTCCTTTCAATCTTTCTTTCAATATTTCATCGTAAATGAATTGTTGGATCAAATAACATCTGTAAACAACAATATATGGAAAACAACTCTATTATATATTTTACACAAGATAATAACAAAGAATGAAGAATTAGCAGAACATAATGTGATACATGTAATTCCTCTTCTCAACTGTATTAAGCGCATATAATCACTAAATTGGTACAAAAATTTAATAAAACGAACAGATGAAGGGTAACGAAGAACTTACAGATGGTGGATAAACAAAGGGCCAACTCTTGATTACTGAAATGGAGAAGATGTGATGCCTTAAATATATGGTGGTTTGGCCAGATTTTGCGAGACTGGATTGACATCGTTCTGATCCATAGCTTCGTGCAACTTTGGGGATAAAACACCTGCAAAACAGACAAAAAGGCACGCCGGGGGTTGTTTTCCGGGGGGCCCCTCCGACGCTCAAGTCAATATCTTTGTAGGGTTTTCGACTGTGATAAGCAAAAAGTGGCTAGGTTGAATTCTCATACCTGAATATTAGCAGAATAGTACATTATATACCTGTGAATGCCTTTAAGTTTAGGTTTACGTGAGTCGTCACGTCTGCATGGGAGTTTATCGCTTATTGGGCCAAACAGGCCGTGAATGCGGGCCGTCGTCAGCTGGGCCCGATGTTGGGCCTAAGAGAGCTAATTTGGCCGACCCGACCAATTTCAAAAATGCTTTTCTTAGTGAAGCCACTAATGGAATGATTCAAGATTAATTAGAGATGAGGTGAAGACCCGGATTAGGTTTTTAACCACAATCTACATATGTTAAGTTTCTTCTCCTAATCTAACTTTACTTAGAATGTGAAGGATGCATATTGCCACTTTCAGGCCCAGGTTGCCATGAATGTTCATTGCATTTGGATAAATCTTGTATAGAACTGTTGAGAATAATACAACACCCTTATCGCCCTCTTCATAATCTTTATCTCCAAGCTTTTCATGAAGGCAAATATAGAGCTTGTCGGAGACCAGCGACGTACTGTACTCGATTGATTTACAGGTGTTATTTGTGCCCTTCCTTTTTCCTTGATAGCCAATGTGCCATCAACAATGTCGGGGTAATATCTGCTCCAAAAAGTAAAGAGTACGACCAACATGAGCTCTATTACTTTGCAGATTATTTAGTTGATTTACAATTACAATGCAACAATTGTGATGACTCATTCTACCTTTGTTTAGAGTGCAACTTATATTTTCATATGGCATACATTGAAATTTCAAGAGAAGTAAAGCATAATTGTCACATTCATCCTCTAACTCGCATGAATCCATGGACGGTGGTTGAGATTGATAAATCTGAGGAGTACTATTACTGGTTATATTTTCACAGCTCATGTCGAATGTGTTGCATCGAGTGAGGTAAACTGAACTCTTTTTTTAGAATTTTTGTTTTTTAATGATATTTATACTCTAATAACTGTTTTAATGACATAGCTTCAAATAAATCCGCACGGTCAGTGTTCTAAAATGACGTCTTTTTAACATAGGTTACTACTTTTCATTGACTAACTTGCACAACTGTGTTAGGCTTAGAACCTCTTTTCAGATGGTTCTATATCACATCTGGCGGGAGAGAAACAGACGTCTTTATAAGCAACTGGAACAACATAAATATCAGTTAGCAGACTGTATTATTAACTTGATTCGGGAGGTTATCATTGGGTATGAGAAGCAAGACCAACTCTGTTTGACAACGAGAAGGCGTTGGTGCATTTAATTGTAGTTTGGGGCTGTATTATGTGCTCTGTTTTTTCCTCGACTTTCCTGTGCTGCTAGCGCATTTGTGAATGAGGCCTGGATGACCCTTTTGTCTTTTCTAGGTTTGCCATTCTTTGTACATTATTCTCAATGTTTCTTTGGTTATTTATAATATCTTAAAATTTCAAAAAAAATTTAAAAAGACAGGAAGACATACATAAAAGAAGTTAAATGAAATTTAATTTCAATTTTAAAATATATAATAAGTAAATATAATTTTTTAAAGATAATATATCTATCTAAAAAGTCAATCAATTGACGAATATTGATGGTTAATATTAATGAACTTCAACAATTTTAAAATTTTTGCACATTAAGTATTAATTTACAATATTAATTATTCTAAATGTATAAATAAAATGTTAGAAATATTTGTGATATTTCTGTAAAATCTTTCTGGACTGATGACAATTTGTTTTGATATGATTTTGCAGAGATGGAAGATTGCAAGAAAGTAAAGAAAATACACAAGGTTTACTTGGTTCGATAGCACAAAGCTA
>JAOSBP010000205.1:31704460-31723858 GCA_027563825.1 Erythroxylum mucronatum
ATTTATTCAATTTATTATATCTTTTGTCTATCATTCCATGTTAAAGTATGCTAGTAGTTTACAGATACTCACCAGGAATTACCTTATGCACGTGGACTAATTGAAAGCTTACACAATTCAAGGTACTTTTCATGGCTACCTTCTTCTCATTTTCCTTTATCACGTGGTTGTGCTCAAGGAAAATGAGAAAGACAAGGATCTTTAAAAAAAAAAAGTTTCCAGTTTACCTTACTTGATAAGACACATTCAACGTGCGCTGTGAGAAGAAAAATCAAAATGGGAGCATGCAGTTATGCCAGCAAGAAATTATGGACGAGGTTGTTAGTTACTTTATTAAATTTCTTAGAACATATGCCGCAGCCTTGAACCCAGCTTCAGGCCTTAATTTTCTCAACCTAAAAAAAATCACCCATTTGGACCAAAGCTTGCTTGTTAAACCTGTGGAAGACAAGGACATTGAGGAGGCAATTTTCAACATGAAGAGTACTAAAGCCCCTGGCCCAACGGACTGAATGGTCTCTTTTATAAAAAAGCATTGGACATTACAGGTAAGTTTGTTAAAAATGCTGTGAAGAAATATGAAGATTTTTTTTTTCCTAAGGGGTGCTACTCAAGGAAATTAATAAGACCTTCTTGTGTTTAATATTGAAAATTTCAACTCCTAACTCCTTTAATGATTTCAGGCCTATAGCCTGTACAAATTTTCTCTATAAAGTCATCTCAAAGACCCTTGTAATAAGATTGAAAATAGCTATATCTCCGCTTATCTGTGACAATCAAGGGGCTTTTATTAGCAACCGACAAATTAGCGTCAATATCCTAATAGTGCAAGAACTTTTCAAAGGTTATTCAAGAGTGAACTCAACCCCAAATTGCACCATCACAATCAACTTTCATAAAGCCTTTGATATTATTTGCTGGCCCTTTTTGTGGAAGATGTTGGAAGTCTACGGCTTTCCACCTATCTACATCAACTGGATCAAAGAATTTGTAACAATTTCTAGCTACTCAATCCTGATAAATGGCAATCCCTCACTTTACTTCAAATCTGAGAAAGGGCTAAGACAGGGAGACCCCCTCTCTTCCTATCTCTTCATCTTGTGTATGGAAATATTTAACTCCATAATCAAATTAAAAGTGGAGTCCACCCCCGCTTTAAGTATCACATAAAGTGTAAGAAAATCAGGCTTACTAACTTGTCGTTTGCCGATGACCTGCTTCTTTTTTACAGAGCTAATTTGGAGTCGATCAACAGCTATATGAAGGCGCTCCAAAAGTTTCAATTCGTTTCTGGATTGCAGCTCAATCTTGACAAAAGTCACTTTATTCTCTCTAAAGGTGCCTCAACTATGGCCTCACATATTACTTCTCTCACAGGCATGAAGGAGAAGTCACCATTTATATTATATCTGGGTTTGCCTATCTTCACAAAAAGACTTACTTTCATTAAATGCTCACCTTTTATAGATAAATTCACCACAAAATTCATTCTTGGGTTAACAAATTTTTATCTTTTGCAGGGAAAATTCAACTCATTAAATTAGTGCTTAACTCTCTACACATTTACTGGAGCTCTCATATATTTCTATCCAAAGGTATCATCAAATCCATAGAGAGAATTTTCAAGAAGTTCTTGTGGAACTCTTCAGATGGAGCAAAGGGTTGTGCAAAAATTAAGTGGTCTGATATCTTCTATTTTAAAGTAGAAGGAGGCTTGAGCATTTCCTCTGTTAGACTCACAAATCAAACAATCATTCTGAAAAGACTTTGGTGGATTCTTGAGGACAAGAATTTGATTTGGCAGATAGCTCCACTACTACTTTCTTAATCAACTGTTCCATTTGGAAATTTTGGTTAAAGATGATATTTCTTGTTCTGTTGGCAACGGGAAGATGATATCATTGTGGTATGATAATTGGTCGGGTCAGGTTGCTCATTAATTCTCCAAAACTTGGTTAGCAACTTTGCCGTCTTCCCTCTCCATACTAAACTTGATACCTTCATCATTGACAATAACTGGAATTTCCCTGACACTCTTTGGCACTTGCAACCCCATTATTCTCCCCATTCTCTTAAGCAAGATACCTTTTTTTTTTGGCACAATCGATCTACTCAACATCTTTCTAACCGCATTGTGAGAGACCTCCTTCGGATGAAGAAACCGAAAGTGGAGTGGCATCAAATCATTTGGTATAAGAGCATCCCTCCTAAAACTCCCTTTCTTTTATGGCTTGCCATACATAATCAACTCAACACAGCTGATCGTCTTAAATTTTTAAGCATTAATACTTCTTGTCCTTTTTGTTCAATAGTAGAGGAAACCAGAGATCATTTATTTTTCATATATGAAGTGACCAAACATATATGGGAAGCTATCCAAGTATACTGCGTAGGGCTGGCCCTCTCAAGAAATCACGCTCCCTCATGCTATTCATTGGCTCTTCTCTAAAAGAAATCCCCTTAAGCTTACCCATATAGCTGTAGTGTGCATGACGGTATAATCCATATGGAAGGAGTGAAATGTTAGGCGTTTCAACACTAAACAAAAACCCATCCTAACCCTTATTCCTGACATTATAGCAAGCATTTGTGAACTTATAAGAGTGGCATGCACGACTTGAAGATTAATTTATTGTACTTAGCTTTCAAGATTCTTTATCTTTTTATTCTGAGTGGAGCTATACATTTAAGTTTTCTCGTGTAGAAGGGTTGCCCCCTATGAACGCTATGTTTTGTTCTTCCATTCTTTATTAATGAATTTCTCCTTTATTTCTTCAAAAAAAAAGTTATGCCAGCAACTAGGCTATTGTTAATCAAACTAGATAATTAACAAAATCCGTTGCTTATCGTTTTTGTTTTAGCATCTTTTTCTATAATAAACGGTGAATTTTTCAACCAAAGTTTGTCAGTGTTTTGTGTATTACAAAAATTTATATTACAATATAGATATTCCATTATAACATAATATATAGTATAACATTATTGCATGTAATATAAAATATTTATATTTAATATACAATTATCATCTGATAGAAAATTTATTAGGTATATTGGATCATCATGATAATTTTATATTTATTTGATAGTTTTAGAAATAATTAGTTTTATATTAATAATAACCAATTCTATATATTTTAGAAAGAGAACAACTTTATAGTGTTTAAAATTATCATTTGGTTAGGTAAAATTATGAAAATTTTTATTTTAAATATCGGTTTACCCCTAAAGATCTTCCATCCTTTATTTGTATATCATTTTTTAAGTTTCAATATTCTTTTCAAATGAGTCCATCAAATGAGTTCATCATAACATATTTGCAAAGAATGCGACATATATCCGTTAATTTTTGTTGCTATTGTGCGTGAGTTTCTTTGGTGATCAATTCGAAAGGTTCACAACAAATTTTTGTTGGACAACTTCCCATGATTTCAGTTTAACGAGGTTGCATATATAGGGTAATGTCTTTTAACTCAAGTGTTTCTTTGTTCATGTTATTATTGATTTAATCATTTGAGATATTATTTTCATCTTTATTATCATTCGTTGTTGCAAAAATCCTCTGTTGATGTTAGCATGAGGTGGTCATGCTATTGAGAATGAAATCTTTCATGGAGTGTGAAGTACTTGTGGATAATGTTAAGGGGCGGGTGAATGGTATTGGCTCAATAAAGCCTTACTTAAGACTATTATACTTGAGTAAGAGTTGATTAATCTGGGTGAGGTCCTGCAAACATAGGTCGTGTGTGTCGTACTGTGTTAACAAATTTTGTTGTGTTAATTTATTTGTTGAATGTTAAGTTTTCTGATTGTGATTTAATTATGGGAAAATTCACAGTTGCTAATCCAATTGTTTTCTATTAAGCAACCGTTAGTTTCAACTTGAAACAACTATGATAGAACATATATATTTCGGAATTACAACCTTTAGGTTTTTTAATTAGTATCAGAGCAAAGATCACCTCATCAAAACTTGTTGTGTCAAGTTAGTGTAGATCAGAGTTTTGCACTTGTGGTTACTAGAGAAGGTTGTCGATTACAAGGCCACACTACTAGATGGTTCTAATTATCCAGCTTAGAAATTAAGAGTGAAAGTGTTTATTCAAGCACAAGGGACTAAAGTATGGACTTCTGTATTGAATGGCTGGACTCATCCTATGACCATTGATGATACCTACAGATCTATCTGGGTACCAAAGCATATTTGGGTTAAAAAGAATCAACTACAAGCACTTGTGGCTCTTAAATCCATGCATGCAACTTATGACAATAAATGGTAATTTGACAGTGGGTGTTCACGACATATTACAGGTGAAAGAAGCTACTTGATGGATTATCAAAGTTGTATGGGTGGTTATGTCACATTCGATGACGGGAAAAAAAGCAATGGTGATTGGTAAAGGAACTCTTTGCGTGGATAAATTGCCTCATCTAGAAAATGTGCTTTATGTGGATGACTTAAAAGCTAATTTGGTGAGTATTAGTTAACTTTGTGATGATGGGCTGTTAGTTAAGTTCACTGGTGATGGATGTAAGGTGTTGAACAAACAAGGAGAGTATTTCGTAAATGGTAGAAGATCGGTGGATAATTGTTACATGTTACAAGTTACTAGTTCTTGCAATTCAACCACATATCATAATATGATTCTATGACACCAAATGATTGATAAGGTGGTGGAAGAGAATCTTTCAAATTGGCTACACACGTCATATTAGAGATGCAATGAAATTAAAAGAAAAGAGCATTCAGATCCACAATCAGTTGTTGTTGGAAAAGAAACCAATCAGACAGAGAACTAGTTGGTTGTTTCGGAGGAAGAAACTAACTAGACATCTAATGCAGAATCAAAATTTGTAAATAATGAAGACTCAAGGGAAGGTGATTTTAACAGAGATCCTCCATCATGAATCAAACGGAGTCATCCTATTGAGAACGTAATTAGTGAGATTAGTGATAGAAGAATAATTAGAGAATGAAAAAGAATAGATTACCGGGAACTTTCAAGGCTTATACGCTACACTTCCTCATTTGAACCAAATAATGTGAAAGAAGCATTGTAAGATGAATTATGGGTTGCTGCGATGCAAGAAGAGTTAGCCCAATTCTAGAAATTAGTGCCAAAGCCAATGAATGTGAATGTGATTATAACCAAATGGATTTTTCACAACAAAACTAATGAAAAAAGTAATGTTGCAAGAAATAAACCCAGGTTATTTGCTCAAGGATACTCTCAATTAGAAGTCATTAATTTGAGGTATTATTTTATTCAAGAGCTTGTGGAGACTAAAGCCACAGTTCTTTCCTATGTAACAACTAAGAAGCAACTAGTTGATATTTTTGCGAAACTTCTTGAATCCATTACGTTTAAATTTCTTCAAGGGGCACTGAGACTATGTGCTTTACAATTTTAAAGTACATTAATGTAGTTTACAAAAACAATGTTCAAAGGAGTTAATGTATAGATTTTCCAAGTTTACAAAAATAAAGTTCAAAGGAGAACGTCCAGACGATCGCAAGCAATCGCTATTGTGCAAACGGTCGCAAACGATCGCTAACGTTTAGGCGATCGCAGACGATCGCTTATGTCTAGATGATCGCAACCTGCTATTGTCTTCAGACGATCACCATGTCAATCCCGCGTATCATCTTCAGACGGTCGTAGCCTGCTATTGTCTTCAGATGATCGCGACTTTGAAGGTTGAGGGTTGATGCAACATCCTTTGATCTTTTGGCTATATCTCCTTCGTCTGACCTCCAAATGACATGGGACTTGAACCATTGGACTCATAAAACATTGAGATTCATCCACACCAATAATTATTACCATCTGAAATCATTTGGGAGAGATTGACTGATAAATTTGGGACGGAATTAATGAGCAGTTTTGGAGAAGGATAACTGGAGCATTTTCACTGATCATGGTTCGGTATTTTAGGCATAACTTGTTACATAGTTATTGAAGTGAGATGATTCTTGAATTAGAGCAAACTAGAAATATAGGGTTACAAATTGTATAAAGAGATCGAATTTCAATTCTATCTCTAAGAATTTTAGTTTTCTAAACAGAAATCAAATACAAAATGCTGCTTCAGTTTAAGAACAGTCCGAATTATTTGGAGTATAACTTTTGGAGTACTGAACCAAATTGAATGATCTTGGTGTCATTGGAAACTTAAGACAAGGAGGAACATGTTTCTAGAAGAAAGTGTTGCCACATGACTTTATTATCAAGGTCATAAAGAACATGTAAAGTTGTCTCGAAATGATATTTTTGGAAAAACCTGAAGCGAGTAATTGAGTGATGAAACTAGATTCAGGTGATTGTATTGAGACATAAACCTTAATTATAAATGTTACTTAAGTGAGTTTTGATATTGAAATGACTTTATGACCTGAATAATGGAAAAGTTCCCGGGAATGTCATTGAGTATGCTTTGTGCAATTATTAATGTGTGTGCAATGTGTGTATTGCATAATTTTGGATGTGCAGGATGAACGTCCGCATTCAGACGTTTCTAGAATTGGAAGCAAATGCTAATCTGGAGCTTATTGTGAGTAGACCTAGATGGTCTTACTTTAGTGTTGGTTTTGTTTATGTTATGAATTGAGTGCTTATGGAATTTCGGACAATGAAGGTCCGATGATTGTTATATATGAATGGGATATTGAAGTGCTACGTGTATGTGAACATGATGAAATAAGTGCTTTTAAATGTGATTCTCAACTTTAATGTTGAATAGCAAACTAAGGTCGGTCCGATGATATGCGAATGTGATTGAATGTGAATATGCAAATGTGATTGATGCATTCCATTTCATGAATGCATGAAAGATAAAGGCAGTTGTGATCGGAGTAGCCAACGAAAAGAGCTTAAAGCTCAGACTGTGAAAAAGAGCTTAAAGCTCAGACTGTGAAAGAGAGTCTAGAGCTCAGAAAGTGATTAAGAGCCAAAGGCTCACTATGTAAAATGAGCCCGGTATCCTCAAATGAATACGGGACAGTTCTGAATGAGCTCGGTATCTACAATAGATACGAGACAGTTATAGGCACTCGGTCACAACAAAGTAAAAAATTGAAAGTGAGTCTCATCTGCACTGCATATACATAATATGAATGATTATAATGGTGTGAATGATTTCTAAATGTGATGTAGGATGGTCACTCACTGAGTTCGCAAAACTCACCCAAAATTTGCAATTATTTTTTAGGCTCAGAAGAGTATCCTGTTAGACTAATGGGAGTATAGCCATTGCATACAAGTAAGAGATAGAGGTCAGAATCAGTTCGTGTCTGCATTTGTATTTTCTTTAATTTGTATCAAATTGTGTATTTCAAAATTTCTGTACAATATGTATATGAAAGATTTTGCAATGAAATGAAATTATGACTACAAGTATTTTGTACTTGTAATGGCCCCAAATGGCTATTGAAATTCTGATGATTGTATTACTGTGATTGAAAAAGTTATGATTAAAATAGGTCATTTCAATTATTCATTTCCACATATGCATGTGGTAATTTTGAAAAAAAAAATTGTACTGAGTTTCAAGTGTTTGACTGACTGAGTGTGCTAGCATGCCACTCTCGCGGAGCACGGACTCGAATATCTCTTAGGATGTCGGGTACGTGTCTTGTGAGAGTAGGGTGCTACAATTTAGGCAATACATTCTTCTAAACAAAAGTTACCATATATCTTAAGTTTCTAAGGACACCAAGTTCACACAATTTGATTCATTATTCTGCAAGTTATACACAAAATACTTCATACTGTACTCAAACTGCAATAGTATTTTGTACTCAACTTTAAATCAAAATTTGCAACTCTTAGAGACAGAACTAAATTTCAATTCCTTCATGAAATTTGCATCGATATGTCTCTAGTTTAATATAAACTTAAAATAATTTCATTTGGATATCTACAGATCAAGATATGGCCAAATACCGATGCATGTTCATTGAAAACACTCCATTTAAGAAGTTCCAGCACACTTCATCATTTTCATCCTAAACTCGTCAATCAATCATTATCAATCCTTTCCTAATAAATTAAGATGGCCATGAAATTTGGTTGAGAGGAAAGACAATGTGTGGAGAGTTTGTGGTTCAAATTTCAAGTTAATTGGAGATCTAGAGAAGAAGTTATGGTCAAAAGAGTGAAGGGTGTTCAAAACTATCAAAAACACTGCACTCTCACTGTCACGATCGTGCGCTGCCTATTAAACCTTCTCTATCACGATCGTGCACTGCTAGACGTCTCCCTTCTATCACAATTGTGCTTGTGCACGATCGTGCATTGCCTAATTTCTCCTCTCGGTCACGAACATGCTTGTGCACGATTGTGTAACTACCAGACAATCCTTTCTTGTCTATGCACGATCTTGCAACTCCCCTAAGATTTCCTCTCTGTCACGAACATGACAGATGATCTTCCCTAGATTTTGCGAAACAACAAAATTTTCATCACTTTTTCATCTCTTTTGCTTAGTCTATCGTTTCTAACTTATGTCCTCATTATTTTCTCTTCATTCCTACTTCCATTTCAGCTCAACTCATTCAAACACAAATCAAAATCTATGATTGATCATAAACATAAAAAACAGAACATATCATATACACATATTTAACATATTTTTTTGTACTTTTTCATCTTCTTTAACACCCTCATTTCATCTCTAACTATCACCTTAATCCTTCCCATTTCAAGACATCACATTATACTAGCCTTTTCTTAACTCTTACTCACTTTAATCCGTCTCTATAACACCCAACGAGATCCATGTATATAAATAGTGAAAAAAGAGCATGAAACACCCATTTACCTATCAAATTTTTCTGCACTCTTTTTTTACAACATAATAATGATTTTTCTATCTCAAAAATTATCTCAACAACATCTTATTAAATATTGTTCATTAAATATGCAAAGGCAAGACATGGACACGTCTAAGTTTCTCATTCATGTTTTAGCAAATAAACAACCTCATTTTATAAACATTTAACTGCTAACAATCATAATGCATGTTTCATTTTACATAATATGAAGAACCATACGATACTTGTTCAAAACTCCAAACTCTTTAAAATCACGTGAACCCTAGCTTTCCATGATACATGATCATCAACAATCAAAGGTTGTAGGGTTAGGTCTTTTAGTTACAGTGACGAGATAAAAAAATGAAAGTAGCAAGAAAGGTGAGAACAAAGCTTACGTTGAGAGGGTGAGAAAATGAGTATCGTAGGTGAAGAAGACGAAGAACGAAATGAAGCAAAATAAACAAGAGGTGAAAACAAATGGATACAGTGAAAGACAAATAAAAATGAAGATGGTCTTTCACTTTGGGAGAGTTTCGTGGGTTATAGCATATTGTCACTTGCCACATGTCACTTTCCTATAGTCTCTCATCGGTCTTTTATTTAACTAGTCCATTTATCTCCAAATTCTACTTCGATTGTCTCCCAATTTTCAATATCATTTTCTCAACAAATCCTAATACTATTAGCCATTTATTTCAGCTGCCATTTGACACCTATTTTTACTACCATAAATCAATAAATCAATTATCTTGTCACTTGACATTTTTTTAGTCCAAAAATACTAAAAATTTTAGAAATTTTCTAAATTTCACACAAAATTCCAAATCAATAATTATAATCACCAAATCAATTTTTAAGACATATAATCCACAATTCTCAATGAAATCACATTTATAAATCAATTATACCCGAAAAATGTCAATGAATTCATGTACAGTCATTTTAATGTGTGTGATGAGTAATAATCACATGTGTGTATATGCTATATTATGCATCAGCATGAAATGCACTTTCTAACTTCTCAATAAACTCTTAGGTACACTCTTCTAGGGTTCTAACCCTTAATATGGGATAATGAGATGTTACAATTCTCTCCTCCTTAAGAAATTTTATCCACGATATTCTTACTTAATTGTTCGAATAGATGGGAATATTGTCTCCTCATGTACTCCTCTATTTCCCAAGTTGCTTCCTCACTTGAGTGATTCTTCCAGAGGACTTTCACCAGTGGAATTACTCAGTTTCTCAACTGTTTTGTTTGATATTCCACTATCTTAATTGTCTCCTCAACATAACTCAGATTACTAGCAACTTCAATCTTTTGAGCTGGTAACACATGTATTGGATCAGATCGGTATTTTCTGAGCATACTCACATGAAATACATGGTGTAACTAGGACGTCTCATTTAGTAAAGCTAACTTGTATGCTAATGGTCCTATCCTCACAATGATCTCATAAGGACCAATGTACCTAAGGCTCAGCTTGCCATTTTTACCGAATCTCAGCAATCCTTACCAAGGCAATACTCTTAGAAACACTCTACCTCCTACACTGCATTTCATATCCCTTCGGTGCTGGTCCACATAGCTCTTATGTCTATCTTGAGCTACTTTAATTCGACTTCGAATCAGCTTCACCTTATCCACAGTATCTTGTATCAATTATGGGCATTACACCATTCTCAAGCCCTCTTCATCCCAATATAGAGATGATTGATATTTCCTGCCATACAATGCCTCATACGGTGTCATTCCGATACTATTGCAATAATGGTTGTTGTAAGCAAATTCAATCAATGCTATATACTGATCCCATGCTCCTGGAAACTCCAATACACATGCCTTGAGCATGTCCTCAACAGTCTTGATTGTCCTGTCACTCTAGCCTGCTCCAGGCTCGGCCCAACCCATTGACATTCCTAGCTGCAAAACTCCTTAAGAACACCCTCAATTGTGGATGAATAATAGATAAATACCTAGCTGCAGAAAGTCACAAATCACCTAGCCAAAAACACGCAAAAGCCCAAAGAGAAAAAAATCACAGCTACTACACACCCACCATTAACGACAACACAACCAAAGAAAAGTGGACACACACACATAAGCCTAGGTTGTGTGAAACCTCGATAGAAAAATAGCTACTATCTCTCACAATAAGCAATGATAGTTACAAATAAAACACAACTCAAAAATATGCATAAGTCACATGATTCAACCTACAAAAGTTTGCAACAGATAGAGTTATAGCTTAACACAATCAGCTGGTAAAGATCATCAAAAATCATCCTAGGAATCTCAACTGCCAAGTCATCTAAAACCTATCGTTTTTCCTTTTAAAAAATAACAACGTTCAACCCATTACCACGTGAATCCCAGCTATATTACGGATGGTAACAATCTAGCCAAATCTCCAAAACTATGATAGCCATTATCCCAAAATAAGATATATATTGAATCCCACCTTGATCATATCTTGAAAGACTCCACTTCAATCCAACTAAGTCTAATTAATAAATAATGTCCAAAAATAAATAATAAGATATATTATACCATATATCTTAACAAACGTCAACTGCAAGAATGAGAATTAAACCGTTTACATGCTCAAATTAAAGCACCGTGGAAGTGGGTTATGTTGCATTTGGAGAGGAGGCATGCTTTTGCCAATTTTTTATTACTAATAATAAATCTTGCTTCGTCCAAAAATAAATAAATCTTGCTCTGTTTTGGATTTGTTGTGATTGATGTTTACATGCTTTTGTTCAGCTTGGAAGCTTGTGTTTCACTTGTTGACTTCCGCATATCGATTTTGGAAATTTACTATCCCTCTTATTAAATATGATGAAATTTCCTCCTTATCTTCCTCACTTTTTACACCCAATATGGAAATGTTTCTTATTTTATTCTTCTCAGTTTTTTGAAGATTTTCACAAAAATTAAGGCATATTAATGACTGTAATTGCTGACCATCACGATCAAAGAATGATAAATGTGTTAAATAAGCAAATGCTTTAAAAGTTTGGAACTTTGGGGACTCTAATTTCAACCTTTTTGAGTTGGTGCAATCTTGATCCTATTTATTTATTATAATTACAATCAATATTTTAAATTGCGATAAATATGACAATAATAATAATTACTGTCTGTAATTTAAAACTTTAATAATAATTTCAATTTATTCCTCCATTATTTCTTTTAATTTGGCATTACAAATTTTCTTCTCATGTCTTTGTTCTCTGTGAAAGAGTTTTATGTCTATGTTCTATGCTTATTTATAGCAAGCTTAAAACAACTTATAATGGCATTACCCTGATACCCTATCAACTTATACTTCACATGTTCCATCTCATTGAAAACTTGAATTGTTAGTTTCAGAGGTTCATTTAAGAACTTGATCCATAGTAATGGCATCCCCAAACAATTTTTTAGTTCATTTCGTTTAGAACCTTTCACTTGATAAAGAGCTTGAATCCTGTTAATGCAAATTGAACTCTACGTACAAAAAGCTGATGTTGAACTCTAAATAGTTAAAACTCAATTTATAGGCATGAACCTTAAAGAAATGATAGGCATGCAATTAACATATTTTCTCTATGGTTAAGTTAATTTCCATCACATTTTTATTTAAGGGAAATAATTATTTTTTTAAAGTAGTCCCCTACTAAACTTTTGCCTAAGTTATGTAGCCATAATTCAATCAAACCTCGATTTAAATTCAAGCCAAATAAAAAAGACTAGTATGCATTATATTTTTTTAATGAAGGAAGTAATCAATTTCATAGATTAAAGTATAAAAATACTCAAACAAATATTTATGTACTTCTTAGAAAATAAGTTCTTTGAACCGACCCCATTTGATAAATCTATTTAGAACATTATTTGTACGTGTATGAAAATTCTCATTGTAATAATTGTATAAATGATCTTTTGACTTGAAATTTCTAAAGTATCTTGTATAGAAATTGCTATTAATATTAATTATGACCTATTCTAATTAAAGGTAGCTTAGTCGGTAGTTATTCAATGGTTGATTCTTATATAGCATAAGACAAAAAACATAGTTTGACATTATATATTGTTTTCTAAGCAAATATGTGTAAAATAAGTCAAAGCATCAACAACCTCATAGAAAATTGCCGTAACAAACCTATTAGAGACACTGTTAATGGTAAGATTCAAAGTTCAAACGGAGATGACGTGAAAACCCAGATTAGGTATTCAAACGGAGATGACATGAAAACCCAGATTAGGTATTTATATGTGCTAAGTTTCTTCCATTTTATTAATGAAATTTATCTACACTGTACAATGTACATGATGCAATTTCCGACTTTCACGGCCCAAGTTACGGTTGATTTGGATGTTCACTGTGTTTGGATTTTTCACTCATGGAATATGCTCCCAGGAGGTAGGTAGAGGTTGATGATGCTCTGATTCATTTTACAGCTATTTCCTTAGAATTCATAATACCTATATAAAGTATCAACAATTTGGTTCAGGAAGATGCTTCTTTGTAGATTATTTAATGCGGGGGTTTTTCAATGTTGTACGTTCCCTAAGAGAAAATAATTTGTTTATAGTGAAACTATTATATTTTGGGGTTGGTATATGTCAATGTTAAAGACTCGTGCAACACAGTGTTTAAAGTAGTTGTTACGTGCAAAACTATTAGTGAAAGACTTCTGACATATATTACAGAAAAAAAACTATTAAAGAAAGAGTTCTTAAACTTAAAATAATTGTTGCTTTTTATCTTTTGTTTCTTGATGTTGATATGAACATGGAATAGTAATAGAATAAGTTTGGTTTCCTTATGTTAAAGCTTTGTATATTGTTAAGATATATGGTATATATCTCATTATTTAGTTTTGTCGTTTTTGATAATTGGATCTCCAAGATAATATAGCTTCAAATTCAAATCAAAATAAAGTAGCTGGATTATGGGTTAAGAATTGTTGTTTTGGTGTAATTAAACAATCATTCTTGTTTGACTTAGATAAAAACTTAATCTTTTAAAAGATGTGAATGTGTATCACGTGACTAAATAGGGGTAATGAATGAAGAATTCTATAATGTGAAGGCTTCTTGCATGATGAGATAATCTTGTTCTTAGATGTGCCTACGGTAGTGTGTTGTTACTATTCCTTCTGGTCAATTGCCGAAAACTTATGTGGTGGGCTAACTTCCAATTGAGTTCTTGATGCTACCTGGGTCTTTATTCTTGAAAGGGGTCATCTTATGTTGGCCACAGTGATGAGTGGTAAGAGACGAAGTTGATTTGCAATACGTGGCATGTTTCTTCTTTGTGGTTTTCTTGTTGATGATCGGTAAATTGATTGATGCTGATTTCAGTTGGAGCTTCAAGCGATCTAGGCAGTAGATTAAGGTTTTCAATTGGTGAACATTTTTCAGATCCGTCTTGGAATGAGTTAAATTATAGGGAAGTTGTTTCATTATATCTCAACTGTTTTCATTTTTGTTTCAATTTATTTTAATCACTTGAGTTGTTTATTTTTTTTCGTTATTATTAAACATTGTTTGAAAAAATCCTCTGTTAAGATTAGTATGAGACGGTCCTATTATTGGGTGTGAAATATTTTTATGAGTTGTGATGGTGAGGGATAGTATCAAGAGTTGAGTGGTATCGGCTTAGTAAAGCCTTGTATAAAATTATTGTCGTTAGTGAAAGTATTAAGCCGGGTGAGGGCCCCACAGAGAAATGCAAGAGGTATAGAACTACGTTACTAAATTTCAGCTTTAATTTATATTTGTGCGTTTAATTTATTTGTTTTCGCTTGTGATAGAAATGACTGCGATTGAACTAGAATTTTTTGCGAAAATACTACACCCCTTCGAAAATTTTCATATATTTCTATTTTATTGAAAAAAAATTTAAGGTCTCAATAGTGGTATTAGAATTTGCTTTGAAAGAGGCTACAATTCATTCATAAACGTTTCCAATTGTAAACCCTTTTTTCTCCCCCTTTCTCATTAATTACAATCAATTTGACTAAGAGAAAAAAATGTTTTAATCAAGTTAGACTTGATTGTAAAATTTGAAAAACTTTATGATTAGATATGAGATATTTAATAAATAAGAATTAATGTGAGATATTTGAATTTTATTTGAGTCCAATTGTTATTTAATTATAATTAATTGTAATTATAATTAAAATTTAATAAACTTAGAATTTTATTTCAATTAAATTATTAAAAGAAAAAATACCTATTATAAATAGGCTTAAGCTTTAAGGAAGTTAACACTCATTGTCTAACCCTCTCAATAACAATTGCATAGTCCTCCCAATACGATTTGTGGATACTATTATTATGTTTTATGTGTTAATTATTTTAAAGAATTTTAAATGCTTTTAGCTTTCAAAAAATTAAAATGCAAAAATTTCGTATTTATTCTGTTGCGCACGAAATCGAATCATACGCGCATTTTCCAACACCTTCCCCGTATCAAAGAACATTATTACCTTTAATACTATATCTTTGATAAATAGAGCACACATAATTACTATTAATTAAAGTAGGCTTTACCTGATTTCCTGTTCATGCTCAGGTTTCTTATATATCTACTTCCTTAGAAAACAAAACGTCTATATGAAAGTATAAACAATTTGGTTCGGAAAGAAGATGCTTCCTTGCAGATAATTCAATGATGGGACCTTTCAATGTTAGATCTTCCCTAAGAGACAATAATTTGCTTACATTGAAACTAGTACACATATTGTGGTTGGTATATTTCAACGTCAAAGACTCTTAAATAAGACGATGCTTCCTTGCAGATAATTAGACCAACCAAGATCCTCTGTCCAGTTTTTATGGTGTTTTATTGTGTCAAGTGAATCTCAGCCATTCATTTATTCGAGTCCTACATAAATAAACGTGGGATCCGTATAAATGAATGACTGAAATTTACTGGACACAATAAGACACCATAAAATTGGATAGAAGAATTTGACTCTTTAGAGACAATAATTTGCTTACATTGAAACTATTACATATTGTGGTTGATATGTCAACGTCAAAGACTCTTGAAAAACCTATTAAAGCACGAAGTTTGAAAAATGTTAATGACAAGACTTAAATAAGGTCTCAAATCTAAGTTCAGCCATAAACCCCCCCAATCGTAAACCCTTCTCTTTTTCCTAATCAGTTTGAACTTTTGATAATGGAGATTCAATTTGAACATGAGCACGACTTGACATTTTGTGACGAAAACAAGGAGAATTTCTCCCATATTTTGCTCAAGCATTTCAAACGAGATGAGAGAAATAGAAAAAATTTAGATGGTTATTTAGAAGCTGCAGAGTTAGATGATGAAGAAGGCTATCCCGGATGCCTTGTCTGCTTCTGAATCATCCATGATGGTCCTGCCTATTTCTGTGAAATTTGTAATGGCATTTGGGTTCACAAATTCTGTGCTTCTTTACCTCTTGAGATACGAGCTCATCCCCTACACTCGCAGCATCATCATTCTCTAACCCTTCAGACTAATGATCATCCTCTCACCCTTCTTGCTCAGCAAACTGATGAACTCTCTTATCCTGAATCACCACCATCTTTTAATGGTAAGGTGCACATTTGTGATGGTTGCAGGGATATCATAAGAAATTCTAATTATTATAAATGCTCAGAGTGCGGGTTGAAGCTAGATTCCAAATGCGCTCTTTCAACAGACAACGATGACCTCCAACAAATCACAACATCACTTTCTCCTGATACAAAAGCTCAGATTTCCCATGACAATCATCATCATACGCTCTTCCTCTTCAATTCCAGATCCAGAAAGAAATCGGCCTTTTCTTCTAATAGTTGCATGCTATGCGAGAGGGAACTATCTGATCTAACATATGGTTGCTTTCACTGTGATTTCTACCTTCATAAGAGATGCATAGAAATTACACAACAAGAATGTGAAGTACAACACCCTTGTCACTCGCATCACCTAGTTTCTATTGAATATGGTTACAAGAATTTCATCTGTGATCAATGCAGCGATTTTTGCAGTAGCATTTTTATGGCAATTTGCAAAGAATGCGGCTTCAAAATTGATTTCAAATGTGCTTTTCTAAGAGACTTCACTATTCAAAGATCAACTGGGGATGGGATGAAGACCAAAATTAGGTATTTTAACCATGATCTACATCTGCTAAGTTTCTTCAATTATACTAGAGACATTAATCACCCTTTTCACTATCTAGATTGTGAAGGGTGCCTATTGCCACTTTCAGGCTCAAGTTATGGTTGCCTTGAATGTTCAGTGTATTTGCATAAATCTTGTGCAGAACTGTCACAAATAATACAACACCCTTATCACCCTTTTCACAATCTTTACCTCCAAGCTTCAACTAAAGGACAATGTAGAGCTTGTCAGCAATTTACATATGGGCTGAGTTACCAATGTTATTGGTGCCCTTCCTTTTTGCTTGATACCCAATGTGCCATCAATAATTTGGAGGTAATATCTGCACTAAAAAATAAAGAGTACCACCAACACGATCTCTATTACTTTGTGGCTGCATATCGTTTTGCAAATTGCGACATTTGTAGTCAGTATTGCGAGGGATCATTCTACATTTGTTTGGAGTGCAACTCATATTTTCATATGGAGTGCATTGGAATTCCAAAAGAAGTGAAGCATGATTCTCACATTCATCCTCTAACTTTCATGGATCCATTAATAGTGGATGACATTGATGAATCTGAAGAGTATTATTGTTATACTTGTGAGAACAAGAGAAATCCAAGATATCATGCTTATTCATGTCAACAGTGTGCCAATACCGGTCATATTTTCACAGCTCACATTGAATGTGTATTATCAAGCGAGGTAAATTTTAACTTCATTTTTTTCTATTTTTTTTAAGATCCTTGTCTTACCAAACTATTTCATCATTTTTTTTGCTTCTTGTACTGCGTGTAGTTAAATGAAATTGAGCATAATCACATGATAAAGCAAGATGATGAAGAAGATAATAACCTTGAAAAGTTCCCTGGCTTGTGTAAGCTTTCAATTAGTCCACAGTGCATGAGGCAACTCCTGGTAAGTATCTATAAACTACTACCATACTTCAATATGGTATGTGGTTCAGCCGGATTCTGGCCGAACGGTGCGTTGCCGTTTGGATTCATTGACTGGCAACCTCCTGTGATGATCTTCGTAGGAAACACCTGCAAAACGAAGGAAGGCACGTCGGGGGTGAGATCCCGATTAGCCCCTCCGACGCCCAAGTTAGTCTTTTGGTGAAGGTAGGATTCGCAGAATGCAGAGGGAAAACAAGGTTTAAGACGGCATATCTCTGTTAAGAAAAGATGGTACCTTATATAGGACTTCTGGCTAGGTTTCAGGTCTTTGCGTCTCTTACGTTCGTGCATGGGAGGCTTCCTCATGCTGACGGGCTGTGAATGTGTGGATTAAGCCCAAATCAATCTATGGAGTGAGGCTGATCGATCGGCCCGTGAGATTGGACTTGGGCCCGATATATCCGACCCAACCATAAGCCCCCCTACTCCTCGGGACTGAGCGAAGAGAAGGGTTGAAGGAGTACGTTGTTGTCGCTCGACCGTTGTTTCATAGGTCGTAAGTAGAACGGCTTGCGATATGGCCGATCGGTCAGACATTGTCCCTGTAGCTCGGTCATGGGACAGTTCGAGCGGTCTCAACCGGTCGGATGATTTGATCGGTCGGATGATTCGATCGGTCGGATGCCGACCTGTTGTGCCTAATCTGCTCGTATTGATGTTGGTTGGCTGAGGGCCCTCGACTGATCGGTCTCGACGACTATCGCGTGACAGCTTGCACCAAAAGCAGGTCAGAGTCATCATTGCCCGACTCTTGGGTTCGCCCGAAGCATTTATTGTTTGACGGCGCGTGCTCCCTGACAGCTGCTCAGAATCCGAAGCGTATCGTCCTTGTAACCGTTGCGCAGCTGCCCCGTCGCCCGAAGCATTTATTGTTTGACGGCGCGTGCTCCCTGACAGCTGCTCAGAATCCGAAGTGCATCGTCCTTTCAACTGCCGCGCCCTTCCGGATTTCGAAAAACTCTAATTCCCGTGGTTCAGATCCTGCCGCGTGTCCAACATAGCCCGGATTTTCTCCGCGTGTTACATCTTGATTGGACGGCTCGCCTGAGCACTTGCCTATAAGTAGTCAGGGTAGGCGAGCCAGTTGGCTTTCTGAACGCTTATTTCTTGTCGCATTTGTCTTGCCTTCCTTTGTCCTTCCCTACCTGCGATTTCCAGAAGTTGTCTTCAGTTGTCGCACAAATTTCCGACCTTATCTCGTTGAATAGGTACGTCCTTTCCCTTCATCCCTTTTCCTTTTCCATTCCTTCATTCCTGTTTCCTTTCCAAAAGCCTTTTTCTGGGTGAATATGTCGAGCGGTAGCTCTGGGAGTATGGTCGGAGCTGCGGGGGAGGTATCGGTGAGAGAGAGGAAAGACGGTTCGGTTGTGGAGGCACCGCCGAAGACTGCCTCGTCGATGACCCGTGGGGAATTGAATAAGTTGGTCATCAGGTTTAATATCCCCACGTCTTGGGGGCCCCGATTGGCTCTGAAGAACGAGCGGATCCA
>JAOSBP010000205.1:31735373-31749477 GCA_027563825.1 Erythroxylum mucronatum
ACTCCCCTCTGTTCACGGCTGCACATGACCGTTATGCGGGAATGTGCAGTACGTTCTGTTAGGACCGAACCAAACCATTTGTGATGTGTTATGTGTTTTTGATTTGTTTAAGATGTGATGTATTGCTATGTGAAACATTCGTGCTTCGATTACATGTATCCATTGAGAAAAGTTTTGAGAAAAGTTTTGAAATTTCAAGAAATGAGAATTTGAGAATTGAAATCGTGAAAATTTTTGGAATTTATTATGAAGGGTTGAAAGATTTGAGAAATAAGTTTTTGAAAACTCTGCTATTGTGACGCAATTCTTGTTTCGATTTCATTTTTGATTTGTGAAAAATTTTAAAGATTTTGAGAAATGATAATTGAGGTTTGTAACCGTGACTTGTGGAAAATAATTATGAAAAAATTCTGAAAAGTCAAAAAGTTTAAGAAATTCGCTATTGAGAGATTATTATAAAATGGTAAGAAGTTTTGGAATAAATGTTTTTTTTCTGCTTATTTTTCGGATATAAATATGTTATCCATTGAGCTGTTGAGCTCACCCCCCTTCATCCCCATCTCCAGGTTTTGAGCAGGAGATCGGATGAAAGACGATTATGACCTCAGTTCGATTAGTAAATATTGTGTATTATGTATAAGGGTTGATGTTTGTATTAAATTTTGTATATGGCTTGAAGGCAAGCACTTCACCGATGTAGGTGAATTATGAAATTTCGTATGTAAATAATGAGTATTTGTGTATTTGGACCTTGGTATGGTTGGGATGTGTGTATGATTATGCATAAGAATTGTTTGAGATATGACTGTTGATTGGGTTATGGATGAGAAAAATTATGACATTGGATATGGTTTGATATATGTTATGTAATTGGATAAATGGGAAATGTATATGAAAATGATATAATTTGGATGATGGATTTTTGAGTTGAGATGGTTATGAATGATGATGTTTAAGAATTATTGAAGTGTTAGGTATAGATGTGTGTTCTGCTGATATTGGGATTCTGGACGGGAGGTCCGATGACTTTGTGTGATTGGGTGTGGTTTATAGAAGTGTGTTTTATCATTTGCAGATTTTTGGGCTGTCTAAAATACAGCCGTTGTGCTGCCCGATTTTTGATAAAATCGGGTTATGGCAAAGATAAGAATAAGAATAAGAATAAGAGGTTAGTTTGTTAAAGATAAGTTTTTAGTTCAAAGATGAAATTTTGAGTTATTGCATGATTAAGAAGAATTAAGTAAATTGAGAATTGCACGAGGATGAGTTTCCAAAAAGGAAATTGTATGGATTGGTTATGATTTGAATGAGTTTGAATAAAGAGAAAGAGAACAGAAATGTATAAAAAAAATTATACCGAATTTGGGTTTGGCTTAGTCTAAGGTTCCAACGTAACTTTTCGTTTTCTAAGATTTGCGCTTTCGGATGTCGGCATTTGTTTCCGTTCATTGCAAAACGTTTGTTTCGAATTACTTCCGTTCCGTTCCGTTTCGAATTCGATAAGAATCCGTTCGTTCGATTTCTGCTTTCGATTCTGTTTGCTTCGTTTTTTGTTTCCGTTTTCCGGTTGGGATCCGGCTTCGAGATCGGGTCCCAACAAATATATTACACAAATATATATATAAAAAGTACACATGACCTAGCTTAGCCTTTAAAGAAAAAACGTGTATTGTGTCTTTAAAGAAGCAAACGTTTACACATATACATAAAAAAAACACCCACTGACAAAGACTTAACTGCATTTAACATCTTCCTACACAGCAGAGTTTCTTTTAAAACCTTTAAAGCCTATCTCTGTCTATTGTCTTAGCCTTTAAAGAGTCATCGTTTTATCTTCCTCTTAAACGAAGCTTTAGGTTTGGCAACAAAACCAAACAGAGGAGAAAAAGAAATCTACTTTTATCTGTGCCGCACTCCACCCTCCCCCATCTATTTGCGCTGTCGCTGGGAGTCAAGAAGAAAAAATGGACCGATGCCCAACCAGCAATCTCGACCCCAAAAGACACAACACCACACAGGAGTTATCACAAGTTTTTCGATTTAAAACCGCCATTGCATAGATCGGTGGAAAAAGATGTGAACGATGTCCACCACGTCGTCAATGCCACTCAACAGGTTGTGCGTGACTCACACGCGTGGCCATGAGTGGCTGTTTCCATGGCGATCTTTGCAGCATCGCGTAGATCGGCCGAAGAGATGACTAACGGTGTCATTCACGCGGCCGACACTCCTCACAATCGGTGGAGAGGTGCTTCAGATGGAGTGAGGTAGGTTTGAATACATCTCTGAATGTAAATAATCTGACTTGATGCGGTTGTATCAGAAAAAAAAAAAGTTCATGTATGTTTTTTTTAACTGATCATATACTTGATTACATAATCTCAATTCAATTAACAAACTAATTGTTTATAGCATAATAACAAACTGATTGTTAATAAAAAAACGAGGCAGAAGGTAAAACATAACCTGACTCTGATACCAATGTAGGATTAATTCAGGTTAGATCACTAACCTTGATGCGAAAGCGATTTAATCTTTATGTTGTCTTCTACTCACGTAATCTCAAACTCACAAATACCATCTTCTCAGTGGCTACTAGAGTCATCATAAATATCACACCTTAAATCTTGCACACACCGATGGCTAATCTGTGAGAGAAATTGATCTCTTGAGAGACTAGGATTTTCTCTATATGATAATCGTTATCTAATTTGAATCTCATTTAAACAAATTAAATAGAATGTTCCCTTGCGGTTATTTTCTCAACTGCTCCCAAATGAATGGGAGAGTATTTAGGCATAGAAAACACAACTCTTCATGTTGATGTCGTGGCCGTTAAAGAAAATACAACAGAGACAATGAAACTTATGATCCTGTTACTAGATGCGCATCAATTAGAATCTTACTTGCCTTTGCATGCTATAGAAATTTCAAGTTGTCCCAAATGGACATTAAAAGTGCATTCTTAAATAGTTACATTAACAAAGAAGTATTTGTTAAGCAACCACTAGTTTTGAAGATGAAAACTATGTGATGAAGTTAACCAAAGCTCTAGGCAGACACCAATTCTGAATTTTTTTCACGACTCTCCAAAGTGGGCACTAAAGAAAACACTCACTCTACATCCAAGGGGGACATTTACATTCACACATACTCTCCAACGTTAGCTTGAGCTGAAGAAGAAAAAATTCACATAGCAGGAAGTGATAAAAGGAAGGTACGTGGCAGCTGGTTGGGGTCAAGAGAACTAAGTAGCTGGTGAAAATAAAAGAAGAAGACAGCACTACATAGAGAAGGGCACCACCAGGAACGAGACGCAACGCAGCTGGGGGAGAAACGCAGTATGACTTAAAGTAAGCTCCTCGAGTATGATATGAAAGGTTAAGTGACTTTCTTTTTTCTTTTTTGTTTACAAACAAGAAAAAGTAAAAAAAAAAATTACAACACTAGATTAACGCCCGAGGGTACACTGCGCCGTGCGCATCATGGTGAAGAAGCTCCTGGAGGCTCAGGGGGGCTCTTGTAAGATATGCAGGCCGGGACTGAAACGGCCCGCGAGACGAGCGAGACTGTCGGCGCGCTGATTCCCTTCTCGATAAACATGCTAGATATGACACGACCACTCCAGGTGTAGCAGCTGCTAGATACCTGTCACCAAAAAAGAAACATCTGTCAGAAGTATGGGAGGAGCAGAGAGAAGGTTAGTAACCTCGAGAGAATCCGTCTCAAGCACCACCCGGCGAAATCCGAGATTCCAAGCCAGAGTAAGACCAGAATGAACCCCCCATAACTCGACCGATAACGGGGACCCCCGCTCTAGGCGGTGCTGGAACCCCCCATTCCAGTCCCGGATAAGCCCCCCAGCGGAAACAGTCTGAGCTCCCGAGAGTAATGCACTATCCGTGTTGACTTTCACCCACCCAAAAGCAGGCTTAGTCCACCGCACGAGGGCCCCTACTGGTAAGCTTTGAGTGGGGAACAAACGGGATTCCAACACCCGAGCCCGACCGATCCACTCAACGTAGTCCATGATACTCCTTTGGCTCTCGACTAGCCACGCAAAGCCCGGCTCAAGCAGACACCCATTCCGCCATTTCCACAGGTGCCAGCACGTGACACCATAAATTGTGGACCACGCTGCCTGCTGGACCGGAGTCTGCTCCGTAAGGTTAGAGGTCAACCACTGCTCCTCAGCCTGAAGGAAGAGAGCCGGAGGGACCACGGCCCGCGGAAAGTGACGCCAGACAGCTTGCACTCGCGGGCAGTCTCTCAACACATGGAGAGTAGTCTCCGCCTGGTCACAGAAACTGCAGCTACTGTCCTAAGCAATATGACGAGCCACGTGCTGGGTATTGGTTAAAAGTTTCCGATTGGCCACTAGCCAAAGAAACGACCTGATATGTTGCGGGCCTGCCCATTTCCAGATAATTCCCCACAACGGGGATCTGGGATCTGAGGGACGATCCTCAATGAAATCATACGCCGACGCCACCGTAAAATGCCCATGAGTCGTAGGGCCCCAACAAGGGGTGTCCTCACCCAGTAGCCCGATACTAGGATAGAACTGCGCCAGGTCTAGACAAATCGCAGCCGGAAGGTACTGCTGGAACTCCTGCCAAAGCCAGCCACTGGTAGCAGTTGTAAGTTCGGCCACGGTAGCTTGACGAAGATGGTCAGACACAGGCGAGGAAGTCACGTGAATAAGAGGCCCCCAATCGCCCAGCCAGTGATCCAACCAGAAGAACACACTCCGTCCACTGCCTACGGACCATCTGAGCCCCTGGCGGACCCAAGCCCAGGAGGCTGAAATCCCTTTCCACACGGAAGAAGCCCTGGGTCTGGCAATCGTGAGGGGGAGAGGCAAAGGCTCAAACTGATATTTAGCGCGCAAAACCCTCACCTAGAGAGCTGTGGGCTGAGTGATAAGGTCCCACCCCAATTTAGCCAGGAAAGCATCGTTCATAGTCCGAATATGCTTGATGCCTAGCCCTCCGGCGACTTTGGGTTGACACACATTCTCCCAGTTGACCAGGTGCAGTTTGCGATGGTCAGCCGAAAAACCCCAAATAAAATTGTGCATGAGCTTTTCCAACTCGTCGCATAACTTCCGGGGGAGACGCACCGTTTGCATAGTATAGGAGGGCAAAGCCGAGAGGACAGCCTGGGTAAGGGTGGCCCAGCCGGCTAGGGACAGCGTCCGGGCACTCCACCTCGTAAGTCGCCTCTGAACACCATCCAGGATATGCTGGTACGTGTGCCTGTTAGTGCACTCGTGAAGCAAAGGGACCCCTAAATAACGGCCCAGGTTTTGCGTGCTAGCCACCTGAAGCTGGGAACTGAGGCTCCGCACTGTGGCCGTAGAGACATTCTTAGAGAAAAACACTCGGGATTTAGCTGTGCTAACCTGCTGTCTCGAGGCCCTGCAGAAAGTCTCCAAGGTGCTATGTATAACCTGAATCTGCTGCTCCTCAGCTTCCACAAAAAGCACCAGGTCATTGGCAAAGAACAGGTGGGAGATGGGGGGCCCCAAGAGGCTAAGTTTAATCAGTTTCCAGGCCCTCCTATCTACTTCTGCAGAAATGAGATGGCCCAGTCGGTCTATGCAAAGGACAAAAAGATACGGAGAGAGGGGGTCGCCCTGGCGAATGCCTCGGGACGGCCAGAACGGCGTCGAGGTCGTACCTTGCCAGACCACCTGCAGCGAGGTAGTCGTAATACACTTCATGATAACCCAAATAATTGCTTCGGGCAGGCCAAGGTCAGCAAGGGTCTCATGGATAAACTGCCAGCTAAGACAGTCATATGCCTTTTCTAGGTCCACTTTGAGGGCCAAATAGCCAGTACGACCGATTTTCTTCCGCATCGAGTGGATAACTTCCTGAGCGATAATGATATTATCAGTGATGTGCCGGCCCGGGATGAAGCTGCATTGGTTCGCTGCGGTGAAATGATCCATGTGAACTTTCAGCCGATTCACTAGCACTTTGGAAACAATCTTATACAGCACATTGCAAAGGCTAATCGGCCGAAAGTGAGAAACCTGGGTAGGGGTCGGGATCTTGGGGATCAGGACTAGCAGAGTAGAGTTTAGTTCTTGTTCCCAGTGCTCCATCTGAATTTTTTTTGGGTGAACTCTACCACAGCCGGCCCAACCTTCCCCCAATGTTTCTGGTAAAAAACAGCATTAAAACCGTCTACTCCGGGAGCTTTGTGGGGGTTCATATCAAAAATAGCCCGTCGGACCTCAGTCGCCTGCACGGGGGCCGAAAGCTCCCGTACCTGCAACTCAGAGAGGGTTGGGAAGGCCTCAGCAATTGGGAACCGCTCGGTTTGGCCAATATATATAGTGTAGAGATGAACAAAATAGTCAGTGACAAGGCAACGCGGGTGGTCCGGATCCGATACGGGTTGCCCATTGGAATCCAGGAGCTTATCGATCCACAAGTTCTTACGCTTCGTGAGGGTGAGCGTATGATAGTACTTGGTGTTGCGATCCCCCTTAGAGAGCCATTCGCAACGAGCTTTCTGATGCCAAAAAAACTCTTCTTTGTACAAGACCTGAAGTAATTCGCCGCTGAGCATGTCCTCCAAATCCAGTAACGAATTCTGAGGATCAGCCTGGAACGCTCACTGGATCCCCTCGAGACGGGCCATTAACTTCTTTTTCCGGTGAAAGATATTTTCAAAAACCTGCCTGTTCCAAGAGCTCAGATGAGTCGAGAATTGAGCAAGGGATTGGTACATCTGCTCCCCATTCGGGTTCCAATACTTGTCCACGACCTCCTGAAACTCGGGATGGGTGAGCCACGCATTCTGGAACTGAAAAGGCTTGGCACCGGAGACCCCCTGAGGAGGAGGGAAAAGAAGGCAGAGCATAGGGCGGTGATCGGATCCAAGGAACGGAAGATGCTGATTAATTGTAGTGGGAAACCTATTGACCCAATCAGTGGACCCTAACACACGATCGAGACGAGCTTGGACCGGACCTCGCCTCCAAGTAAATTTAGAGCCGACAAAGCCCAAACCATGGAGCCCACACCTATGAACTCAATCCTTAAAAGGTCGGCTAACGACTTGGTTCGAGGGAGCCCCACCTCATTTGTCGGCCTGCTCCAACTTGGCTTTAAAATCCCCCCCCCACAAGCCAAGGCTTCGCGGTGAAGGCCCCTATCCAAGAGAAGGCTGACCAGAGGCAAGATTGCGAAGAAACTTGAGGGCTGGCATACACCATGGTAAGGTCAAAAGAAAAAGCGCGGTACTGGACGGTGGTATGTATAAACTGCCGATGAGCAATAACCACGGAGATATCAAACTCTGCCTGCCAAAGGAGCCAAATGCCACCTGAAAACCCTTCCGCTTCGACGCGAAAGGAAAAGTCAAACCCTAAGGAGAGAATAACTTTGTTCGCCCTAGGGCCACTTATCCGGGGTTCTAACAACGCCAACACCCCTGGTTTGTAACTACGAATGTAATTCCGTAAGAGGGTCTAAAACTTGGCCCCCTGCCCCTTGGCAATTCCAAAATAAAATCGACATAAAAAACGAAAAAAGGGAAAAGGAATCACCCTATGCAGGAGCAACGATCGTGCTCACGTCATGGGCCTCAGGGGTCTCGCCTACGACGCTTGGTGGGGACCCAGTCGTAGGAGGGTTGGGTTCCAAAAGCTCCTCCATGCCTGCTGAAGCTTGAGCTGGATTGGGCGGGTCCGAAGGGGGGATGTCTGGGATGTCGAAGGTACCTCCGAGGTCCTGTACCCCTTCCATCAGTTGAGGGCCCTCCTCGGGGTCTTGGCTCGGTTCCTGTAGAAGCTGGTTATCACAAATCATTTCAAAATGAGACGGGATTTCGACGGCCAGGTTCCGCTCGGAGATTGAGGGTTTGGGCGGAATGGGGAAACTAGCAGCGGGTGTCCTGCCCCGGCTCCCACTAGCCTTGCCCTTATCCGCTCGAGGCGAGGGCCCTGGGATCACGGCTTTTCCTTTAGGTCCCATTTTGGGTCCATTGGAGCGGGGTTTGGGCTTGGCTTCTCCTAACTGGCCTGGTTGTGGACTAGTTCCAATGAAACTAAACAGAGGGAGGTGTTGTCCAATTCCAACGGGGTTCACTTGGGCTGTCAGATCTACAGGAGGTGAGGTCTCCTCTGTGTCAGTAGCGTGACTGACTAGGGTGGCAAATTGTGATCCTCTTCGAGCTGGTGTCTTGCGCTTATCAAGCCCCCCAGCCTGGTCCGGTCCCGTCACAGTTCGTGGTCGGTGCCTCTGCATGATCGTCCACAGCCCATAGTCGTTGCTAGGCGCTCCCTCCTGGTGGCTCACATGCTCCGTCGGTGAGCGGCTAGACGCAGGCTTGCCGAACCTGGTGTCTCCCCCTGGCGCGGGTGTGTCGTTGCGAGCAGCGGTGTTATGAGCACAAGCGCTGGGTATGTGGCCGAAGACTCCACACGTATAGCAGACCTGCGATAGCCCTTCGTATGTGAGAATCAATGTTTCGCCGCTGAGCCCAACGGTGGGCGGTAAAGGCTGAGTTAAATCAATATCCACGGCGAGCCTGGCATATCTCCCACGGTTAGCATGCACGGTGGCTTCGTCGATCCTAACCATGTTTTCGACGAGGTTCCCCAGTTCGGTGAGGATACAAGGATGATACTTCGCCAAACGGAGGTTAGGAATCCACACCCAGACAACGGCTCTGGTGATCACGGCAGACGAAGGGTGAAACGAGAGGCTCCAACGTTGCACAGCCACCACCTGTCCGAAGGTACTCCACAGGCCCTCGGTGAGCACATGTAAGTAGTCACGGTCTTCCTTGAATTTCTCCAGGTAAAAGTCATTATCGAGATCGACTAGTTTCATCGGTCCCCTAAGGTGTCACAGCGAGCGTAACCGGTTGTTGAGAACTCTGAATCCCACCTTGCGTCCCAATACCTTCACAATCACCGTCTGTTGCCACTGCTGGTCGAGTTTGGATCTCAGAGCGGAGGAGAGCAGGAGGCTCCTTTCCCCGACGACTGGCGTTATGTCACCTTCTTCAACATCTACCAGCTCATCCTCTGGCCATCCCTGCTGCGGGTCCGCACTGGCGCTAACAGTGCCGCCAAGAACGACCGTGATGTATGAAGGTGGGTTCAGAGGAGGCTCCTCGTCCCGCTTTCTGGTTCGGCCTTTCTTGGCTAGGTGACCCTCAGGGTATTGGGTATCCATAAGTCGCCGACTTGTCGGCCTGACGTCCTCGGGAGCACGTCTCGTACCGTAGTAACGTTCGAAAAGAATCCGTCAACTTGTCTCTCTCTAGCACTTTCTATTGGATGCACTTTCTTTCTGTGGAGAGTGGAGACACAAGCATGTGGAGTGTAGCGGGCATGCAATCAACCAAAATGGTGTTCTTTAGGTTAAGTAACTTTCTGCTTGAGAATATTATTGAAAGAGGAAAGGTCGATAAGACCTTATTTATTAAGAGAAAGAAGAATGATTTACTCTGAATGCAAATATATGTTGATGACATAATATTTGGTAATACTAATCTAATTGTTAGCTCAAGGCTTATTAATAATTTTGATGATGACCTTATAATATTTTAAAATTCGAATTGAATTTATTTCCTTATATATAAACAACGGTATAATTCTTAAAAGAAAAAAAATTATGGAATAATTGCTTTCCTTCTTGCAGGAACCTTCTTTATGAACTTATCTTATTAAAACATGGTTTATCCAAAAGCATCATACTTATTATAAGGTCATCATAAAAATCATTAATAAGCCTTGAGCTAACAATAGCCTCCTTTTTTATGATGACAAATTATAATAAATATATTTTTAAAATTCAAGTAAGAACAGTGATTTTTCAAGAGATGCCTGTAAGCTTTATAAGTTCTTACTGATTAGAAAGAGCCTTTCTTTTCTACCATATATACTTCACAAAAAATTATATCATATATTATATCACTAATTCTCATGAAAGTATATCAAATATCATATATCAAAATATATCTCCTTAATTCTCCCCCTTTATCATTATCAAAAAATAGAGGGAAATGAATAAATTAGGAAAAAAATAGCAACAAAGTTATTGAAGAGATATATAACATGTTATGCCCAAAATCATGCAAGGCAAAAATATATCATCAACTAACTCTTAACTCTCTCCTTGCATTAGAGCTGAGAGTTCTTCAAAGAGAGATTGAACAATAGCATTAAACTAAGATAAATGGCTATCCTCTCTTTCTAGTATGAGTATTTGTTTCCATTAAAATAAGGAGGCATTGAGACAGATTGTGCTTCAAAGCTTCTTATGGTGTTTGCCATGATCTATCACGTATTGTAAAACACAAAAATGCAAAGCATTGCTCTGATACCAATGATAAAGCAAACACACGTAAGAGATACTTTTAATTCGAATAAAACAACAGGGGCCTGTCGAAGTTCAAAACAACAATAGCGGCTTGCAAAGCAAGAGGAGCCTGTTAAGCGATAGAAGCCTGTTAAACAGCAAGAGCCTGCTAAAGGATAAATCCAGTTAAGACAAACTAAAACAGAAGGCGTCTGTTAAAATGAAAGGACCCTTTAGCAAGTTGAAAACAAAAGGAGCCTATTATAAAAATAAAGGAGACTCTTAAAAACAACACACACATAACATAATGTAGAAATATAAAAGTTAAGAGAATAGAGAGAATGATTCAATCAATTTATATTGGTTCAGCTTACAACCTAAGCCTACGTCCATTCCCCAAGTATCCAACTTGAATATTTTACTATAAAAATAAGTAGTAATTTGACGAGCTTCTCTAACATCACAAGTTAATATTTTTCAAGGTTCTTCAACCTTCCAAACTAGTAGTATTTAGCTAGCCTCTACAAGCTCTCAACAGAAAATGAAGTTTGCTCTATATGAGTTACACTGATCTCTCTCAAAAATATTTCCACTTTTTAAAGCACAAGAGATTTTACAACGATATCACTTTCAAAAGAATTGATGCTATAGTTATATTTCAAAAGCCTGATCTATACTCGCTAAAGCAGTTGCTCTTTCTTAAGTAGGCTTTTCTTTCAATTAGTCGTTACTTCACTTGCATCCTTGGTCAACTGGATGGATTTAATTCTAAATAAGTTTGATGTCATCTTTGGCAAAAATATTCCAATAATCACGCGGATAATATATGACCTTCATAATAAGTAAAACCTTTTCAGATAAACCATTTTTTAATAAGGTAAGTTCATAAAGAATGTTTATATAAAAAGAAAAGTAATTATTCCATGATTTTATTCCCTTTTAAGAATTATACCGTTATTTATATATATATAAGGAAACAAATCAAATTTGAAATTTGCAATATTATAAGGATATCATCAAAATCGTTAAAAATGAACCTTGAGCTAATATCAAAGACTTCATTAGTTTACTGAACAATAAGGGTGAGAGGATGATAATCATATTGCAAGTGTAGGGTATGAACTCTTATTATTGTCTCCTATGTTTCCTCCCGGGATGAAGGCACCTTGAGTAATGCCAATCTTACCTTCAAGCACCACCTTCAATCTATCAGTCAGAAGTTTTGCAATCAATTTGTAGAAGATATTAGAGCAGGAGATGGGTCTAAAATTAGTCATCGTTTAAGGATGTTTCTTCTTTGGGACCAGGCAAATGAAGTATTATTTGCCTCTTGAAGCACTTTAGTAGAAGAAAAAAAAATCCAGAACTGCCTCAATAAAAAATTATCCTGTGATTTCCCACGTGGGCTAGACGAACCATTCTAAGAGCCCATCTGGTCAAGGTGCTTTCGAAGGATGCATACCAAATACTATCTTCCTAACGTCTTGATCTGTGAATGGAGAGATGAGGGCGTCTTTAAGGTCTTGTTCAATACTGCCTGTTGGCACTCTTCTCATGCTCGCTATAGGCTTATTTGTCTTGCTTATACCCATAAATTAGGAGAAGAAATTCCTAGCCATTATAAGTAGTTGATCCTGTTCAGTATGCACAATACCACAATTGTCTTGCAAAAATAATATTATGTTAACATTTCGTCTAACCATGAGTGTGGAATGAAAATATTTAGTGTTAGAGTCACCATCCCTTAACCAATTCAATCTAGCTTTTTGTTTAAGAATGGAGATGTGCAGCTGTAGCGTCTCCTGATACTCCTTGAAAGTATTCACTTCCGTAACTCAAAGACCTATGTCTTGAGGAGAGTTGTAACAATTAACCTGTGCAATTTGTAGTTTAGTTATGAGAATTTCCAGATCTTGGCCTTTAATTCTTGTAAAATTCTTGATAACAACTTTGACCTTCTTAAGTTTCTGCACCAACTAGAAGGCTTTATAGCCGTGCACCTCATGTAACCAATAATTGTGGATCAGTTCCAAGAAACTGTCCATCTGAGTTATTCCATTAAAAAAACGAAATGGGGACCTAGACCTTCTTTCCTTAGCAAAACTATGTATATGCATATATGCATGATCAAACGTTAAATTGTCCCCAAAATGAACCGAGGCTTGAGGGAATCTCTTGATCCATTAAGGATTTACAAGACACCTATCTAGCTTTCCACGGGTGAACATAATTCCCTGCTGACTATTAGTCCAAGTGAACACTCTCCCTGTTGACTAAAGATTAAACAAATCCGCTCCACTAAGAAAATTTCTAAGCTCACTTATATCAGCCATAGTTAACTTATTTCTTCCTCCAGCCTCCTTGGAACACGATATGCAGTTGAAATCCCCCACAACCGTCCATGGATCAGCTGTGACTATATTCTGTTTAAATGACTCCACAGTTTAGTCCTTTGGAAAGCAAAGTATGCAGCATAAATTACCGTTACAGCAAAGTTAGGTGTAAGACCTCCACATTGGCAACACAAGTGTAAATACTGTTCACTTTCTTCATCATATTGCAATCGCATCCTGTCCGTATTGTACAACAATATGATTCTTCCATTATAATAGGAATTATGGTTGGATATAATATGCCATTAAAGGCTCAAAAATTTCTGGTTTTGTAGCAAAACAGGTTATCCCATCTTCTAAACCAAGTTCGGTTCCTCAATAGAAAGATCCTCTGTTCCAGTCTCATCCCTACAAACCTTCTGTGAGCCAAGACCCCTAGTTCCCTCCTGCTCCAAATCATTGCCCATTTGTTCATTATACCAGTCGGTTTGGAATTTTTTACTAGCCGCCTGTCACTTCTTTTTGGAGTTTGGTTTCCATGGAAAGGATAATGGGATTATCTTCTCCACCATTTCATCATTCTCCCCAAGACACATCACTGAGAGGCTATTATGTAGCATAGAATTTTATTGAATCTGAATGCACAGTTTGGCATACCCAATCCTTTCCATATATCGTTGTTCTCTAATTATCTATAATTTCAAAGCCATATTTGTATACTATCGTACTGTTGATTGATCCCAATTCTTTGAAATATTAGATTTTTCGTCAGGTCTGATCATTCTTGACTAATGCACATAGGCGAGTAATTGACGTCCACTATAAAACAAGCTTCTGTTAAGTCACAGGTTCAACAGAATCGTTTGTAGAACCAACGAAAAGGCAAGTATTTAACCCTCAATTCTCCCTCATATTTGTTTCCCTTACTAGGTTTGAGTAGTCTTTGTGCTTTAATGGAGCTTGCATTATCGAAAGTCATTCGATGTACTGGATTCCATTTCTCAAGTGGGGTATAGTAACTTTTATACTACCTTGATGACTGTTCGGTGACATTGGTACCCTCGTTTGGTTTGAAGCTGCAATTATTGATATCTCATACTTTTCTACACTTCTCAACTTTTCGTTACCGTAACATGGTAAAATTGACTAAGAACTTAGAACCCAACAAAAATAGATTGGGAAAATGTTAGTGGAAATATAAATAGAATAGTTTAGGACAGGCTGATTCCTGAGTGAAAAGCGTGTTTTCATAGATAAAATGTCTCCTCAGCTTCACAGAGTCCCTCAACTTTTGTATTGGACATATATGTGTGTTCTTGAATCTTTGGTCTGCTTTTCACTCTGTTATATATGCCTGTTTCGACTGAAAGTCTCTGCAGAAACAGGAAATGGCTTCTATTTCATACTTGAGTCTGCTACTGGCTTTGAGTATAGTTCTTAATC
>JAOSBP010000205.1:31778347-31791421 GCA_027563825.1 Erythroxylum mucronatum
AATGTTAAAGAATAAGGCTCAAATTTGATTAATTAACTTGGAATTTTTATATCTCATAAACATATATAAGTGCCATATAATGAATTAAATTTACATTTATATTCTGATTTAAGAAGGAGCATACACTATAAATATTAGTTTAGTCTAAAATTAAAGGGTCAAATTTGAAAATCAAGTTTAAATTGACTTAAAAGCTTAAAATAGTACAATCTTTTAATGCTAAAATGACATCATTTTAGTAGAATTTAAGATTCATTGAATTCGAAACTATTAATTTTGAATATCGAGATCCATTCAACCTGATTCGACCTATTACAATTTATCATTTCTCCTATATTTTTCCTTTTTGCGGACATGCTATAAGATATTTTATATGGTTCAAAATTATTGATATTTCTTCTAATTCAAGTACTTAATAATAATATCTTATTATTTATATATCAATTATTGAAGTACATAAAATACTTTAAAACAATTAGCTTTCGTATTTTCTACAATTTAATCAATTCAATATAAATAATTCAGGCACAATTTTGACAAATTATAAGATTCTGACTACAACTCCTAAAATTATAATAATTAACGATCCCAAGTCAACTAATATTGGGTTGCAATTGAATCTAGGACTGGCTTAGGAGTCGACTCAAAATGGCTAAACAAAGAAAGAAACAGATAGAAGCTGACAGAAGAAAGTTGTTCGAAAGTTGTCAACTTGCAGATGAAGAAATAGATTAGGAACTTTGAATGATTAAAGGTTTTAATTAAGAAAATAATAATCAAGCTGGAGAAAATTAAAAAAAATAGTTTGTTTGGTGATGAAGGGTTTACTAGGGGATTGTAGCCTTTGGAAATAGAATGATTTGTGGGCTCTTCCTTGATCTTTTTCTTTTCTTATGTTTGTATTACCACAAAAAGTTTCATAAAAAATAATTTACTATTAAACCCTATTTTTTTAATACCAAAGAGTCCATTTATTAATTTCTAAAAATGGGTCAACTTTCCAAAAATTATACTTCACCCTTTATTAATGGTGATTTTGTATCTTCTACACCATTTAATTTGATTTGCTAAGAGATTTAAGGATTTGCTTCTCATAACATTATGGAAGGTTTGCAATATTATAGGATCTTTGTTTATGATTTTTCTAGATACACATAACAGATAGATTTATCTCTTACTAAGTCTAAACTATTTTATGTTTATTCTCACTCTGCAAACACAGATTAAACTCAGTTTTCTTGCAAAATAAAAATTTTGTACCCTAATAATGCCATGGAATATTAAAAAATATTTCACTCACTTTATTGATCAACAAAGAATTATTATCTAAAAATTTTGTCAAAGTACCTATTAACATAATGGTAGGGCTAAACGAAAGCATAAACACATATTTGATATTATCCAAGCTAATCTCATCTCTTCCTCTTGTCGGGAAACCTTTTGGAAAGAAGCTACTCTTACAATTGTCTGTATTATCAATTGTATTCTTGGCATAGATAATATCTTTGAAAAACCGTAGGTTGTAATGGTTTCGCAAAATCTTCAATTTATAGTAGTCGTTTTAGCACAATAAAAAACTCAGAAAAATTAAACAATCAAAAGAAAAATAACAAATCAACACCGAAATTTATTAACACAATTTAGCACACCTTGCCTATGTCTGCGGGGGCCTCACCTAGCTTAATTCTTTCACTATTGACAATAATTTGATACAAGGCTTTATTAAGCTGACACCACTCAACCATTGACACCATCCCTCTTGCTCACAATTCGTGAAAGAATTTTACACCCAATAGTATGACCGATTCGTACTAACCTCAACAGAGGATTTTCTCAAACAATGTTTAATGATAACGAAACAAAATAAACAACTCAAGTGATTAACACAAAATTCAACATAAACAAAAACACTTGAGCAAGAAAACAACTTCCCTAGTAATGTAACTTCATCAACAAAAGAACGGGAAGTTGTCCACTAGGAACGTTGCTGTAGTCTTTTGATATTATCACCGGAACACCTCACACACACCAATAGAAAGATCACCAACAATCATAAACGTTTCCTCACTGAAACGCTGGAAACAACGGAGCTGCAAAATTCACGACAACTACTGAAATTTTTCGTATACAATTACTCACAACCAACAACCCAAAATTACCACTTCATCAATAGTAAAACACAGCCACCAATGATTCACACACACATCAGAAAACCCAGCCTCAATAGGCATTCAAAGCATAAGAAAACGTAGCTTTAAGAATCACACAAAACAACAACTTTTCAACCCGCTGTTGTAGTGAAAAGATGGAGAATATAGAGATGTCATGAATGATTTATTCAGCTCCTTAAAGTCACTCAAGAATAACAAAATACGTAGCAGCAATAATCACACACACCATCAGCCAATTCACGTTAAACACACATTAGAAAGACAGTTGTTTGGGCTTCCAAAAAAAAGAACGACAACTCCAGTAAAATTGCAGCACAAAAACCTTTAACCAACAGTCATGATACACACTTAATTAAATTACCAGCTAAGACAAAGCACTAGCAAGACTACCTAATGATCAACGCAGCCACAAGAGAGATGCTGCACACACCTAAAATTAATCCACAATTGAACCCAACTGAAGTCACGCCCAAAAAGGAATTCATAGAGAAGTTCACGGCTGCATACATACACCCAAGGTTTTGAAACCCGGATCGGACGTCGAACTGGAGGCCTTATTGGTCACCAGTTCGATCGGTTCGACCACCGGTCGAATCGGTATGACGTCATAATTACGGAATAATTATATATAATATTAGTAATATTAAAAATAGAAAATATACCAAATAATATAAATTTCTATACTTTTGTTAGATTTCTGAAGAAAAGGTGGGTTTACTTTTGAAAGAATCAAAAAATGCATCAGCGTTTTAGAAAGAAAAAAAGCAAAATAAAAAATAAAAAATTCGTTGAACCAGTGGCCAACCGGTTCAACCAGTCCCAGTTTAACCGGTTAATTGACCGGTTCTTACAAGTTCGTACTAGTTCAATTGAAGATTAGTTTTTAGGGGTCACCCGGACCAGATTGCCAACCGATCACCGGTCGAACCGGCCAGGTTTCAAAACAGAGCATACACCCAGCAATAAGTGTATCATGAATCACTAAAGACCCATCCAACTCTTGTTCCCCACTTCACAGAGGAGTCTTGACACACGCACAATCTCTAGATTATACACAATACACTTCAGCCCACACAGGCATGATCTACAAGAGTTCTTCTCTAGATAGAGTTCTAACTCTATCCAATTTTCCAAGATAGCAAATTTTATTCCATCCCACCTTGATTTGAATTTTAAATGTCCAATTATCGAAAAACATCAAAACCAAATAATAAGATATATTTACCATATATCTTAACATATCTCTTCTTATAAATGCTTGTAAATCATACTCTTAGATATCAAAATCTTAAAGTCTTTGTCAATGCTTGTTTATTTTTATCCAACAATATGAATACATCAAACTAGAATCATGAATATGATTATATTATTTCCTAGGGTTTGGGACTGGACTACTTATTTATTAGAATTCGTTACCAAGTATTAAGTGAGTTGTGAAATATGTTTTTTATTTTTATTACAACAATTTTGAATGTGAAGGCTACAAGTGTTGGAATCTCTAATCACAAAGACTTTGAAACTTTTGGCATGTGACCTTTTGGAAATATAAGATATTTTCATCCCTTTTAAAATTCTTTATTAGTAAACGTTCTAATCAATATTTTTATTCCACTATATCCTTGTTTCTTAAAGTTTCTCTGTTAGGATTATCATTTAATTTGAAATAAATTATGGCTAATCTCATCGTATCTTCACCAACTGTGGATCTATCGCCTCTTTCAGATGATCCTTTTCCATCTATTCACTTAGCAGAATCTCATATACCTCAACTTACTCTTTGTCATACCAATCGAATAATTTAACCTTCTATTCATCCTTATATTTCTATATTTTATTATACTATTATCTTCCTATATGAACCCCACACATATCATGAGGCAAGTTCTGACCTTTTATACAAAAAAGCAATGGTAGAAGAATTATAGACACTTATTAGCATCAATATTTGGGTTCCAGTCAACTTACCCTTAATTGAATCTATTATTGGCTACAAATGAGTCTAAAAAATTAAGTTTCAAGTTGATGGATTAGCTGAGCGATACAAAGCTTAGCTAGTTGCTAAAGAATTTATCCAAGAGTATGGTATTGACTTAAGGAAACATTTGCTCCTATAGCTTATTTAACCTCAATCTGTAGTCTTATAGTAGTTGTTGCTAGTAAACATTGATCATTTGTTGGATCCCGTTTTCGAAACCCAACTCTTACTCTGATACCATACATGTTAGACCCTGCTTTCAGACCCCAACTCTTGAGTAAAAGTGATCTTCATTACTACTTCTTATTTATAGATTTTCAACATCCTTCGAACTCATGAAACGTGCACATATTATCCTGTAGGTTTATTTCATACCAACATCCTTCAGACTCATGAAATGTTGGCTCCTGAATTTTGTTCATTGAAGTTAAGCATAACTTAAATAAATTTTGAGGTCTTGATAGATTAATTATTTTATTTTGTAGTATAGTGGTGAGTATTCCCGCCTGTCATGCGAGTGACCCGGGTTCGATCCACAGAGATATAAATTCCTAACAATTACCAATAGTGGAATGAAATATAAAGAGTAAGTTTCAAAATCAAAGTGAGGCCAAGGGTGCTAGGACAGTCAGAAAGGGTTAAAAAGTAGGTGAAATGCATAGAGATTATTACACAAGTGGACCTCTTCCTCTCATTGCAACTCACTTTCCATTTGATGACAACTTCTACCCATGATTCTTAACCCCTTCCATCCACTTGAATATAATGATACTGTGTGAGAGAGAGGGTGCACAATGTACTTGTATTGGTGGCTAACAAAGTAATATGCAAAACAAAAAGGATAGTATAGTATGAGTACTGGCACTCATCCTTCTCATACTTTTAAAACATCTAGGAATTGAAACAAACACATAAATCAAAGTGAACAGTCAAATGCATTTGGTTTTGAATAACTTATTCTCATTGTTGAATTGCTGATAAATGACTACATATATGGAGACACAAGGAGCTTAGTTCACTTACAAACAAGGATTCAATAAAAAGTAAAAGACAAAAGAAATCAAAGTACAGAGGAGAGTCTTGTGGTGTCAAAGCTGCATATCCTCTTTATGTTTTGCGTCTGTGAATAGAGCTGAATTTTGTTTGCAATGGAAACATAACCCCTTTGCATGACGTCCTTGCATCTTTGAAGGTGACAAACTCCTTATAGGCATAGGTGGCTGGTAGGATGTTAGTTTTTGCTATTTTCTTTAAATATGGTTGATGCATAATACCTTGAAATCTATTGTCGAATTGAATGCAGGTGATTTACATGGGGCCTGGTCTACCCAAGAAGAATAAGAAGGCTGCACCAAGCAGCTTAGTACCGACACAACTGCAGTCGCGGTACCGTCAGCTTATTGGAAGTGTAGCTAATGAGCCATCTGCTTGTACACAGCCAGAAGATCACACACCTACACGTTGTGAGCCTACTCCAACACTAAGAGATGTCACATCTGTGCCTATTATGCATCCTAAAGATACATATGAACAACTTTTAAATATGCGACGCAATATTAGTAGTTCATCAACTTTTCAAGAGATGCCTCCAGCTTCTAATAATCAAGCACTAATAAATGATGCTATTCTTCCTAGTGTCAGTCCTAGCTCTGTAAGCACTGCAGGTATGATCTTTCACATCACGTTGGTGAAATTTATTAAGTTTAATTATTTTGTTTATCTAACTAATTAAGAGTATGTTATATGCTAATTGTAAAATATTCCTTTGCTATCTTAAGATTCACGACTGATCCGAAAAAGACAAGGGGTGTCACAAAAGGACACGGATTGGCGAAGCTTAATAAGGCGCCAGGTAAGAGATTGGAGATAGAGATCTCCCCTGCTGAAGGACGACCAACCAACTCAGTACAGTTTGCCAAATTATCAAGTGAGATTGGTGTGGTATCTCGAACTTCCTTACTTGTAAGAACAAAATGGAAAAAATTACTAATGAAGAGTTGGACATTGCATTTGATAAATTAGACGTAAGTATTATAAAACTATCTAATTTGTACATATTTTCCATATGCCTAAAGCTCTGACCAATAATTTATAATTTTTTATAACAAAAGTTGGAAGTCAAGGGAATGAGGACTGACAATGAAGTACATACTACTGTGAAGAAATTTCTTGCTTTAAGATCTAAAGATAAAAGCTTTCATTTTAAAAAGCATTTTATCAAGTACGGAAAGGATGCTAAGCTGCATAATGTCACAGTGGCAGAGTGGATAGATTTATGCGAATATTGGAACTTTTATGTTCTACACATAATGTTCGTTTAGACTAAACATGTACTTATATTGATATATTAAACAATTATGATTTATTGTTTATATTAATTACTGTATTATGACATGTTTGGGAATTGGAATTAAATAATATATTGTCTGCACGTATTAAATTCTTGTTATATATGATTTATTAAATAGTTATTAAATAAATAAGATATAAAAAATTTGTTATTTAAAAATAACTATTAAATTAGAAAAATAATTAAATTACAATTATTTTATGATAATTGAAACAATAACAGAAAAATAATCATTAAATTTGAAAATTATTTTCGGAATAATGAAAAAAAGAAAAAATTAAAAATTTGAATAATTATAAAATTAAATTTATAAAATAATGAAAAAATAATTATTAAAATTGAAATATTTTAAATAAATTCATTTTTGGGAAAATTAAAAATTAAAAATTAAAATTGAATTTTTATTAAATTAAATTTACTTTTTGAAAATTAAAAATATAAATTATTTACAATTCGTGACGTGTTATAAAAAAACGTCATAGATTGTTACCTATTCCGCGACGTTCACAAAACGTCGCGGATTGTTAGGGTTTCCATGATGTTTGTAAAAATGTCGCGGAAACTCTTACAATCCGCAGATTCTCGAGGCCTTTCGTGATGTTTTTTAAAACATCGCGAAATGTTGGATTTTCCGCGACGTTTTTCATAAAACGCCGCGAATACCCTTTGCCTACTTCACATTCCGCGACGTTTTTAGTGACGTTTTTTTAAACGTCACAAATTCTATTTTGCGACGTTTTATGAGCTTTTGTGACGTTTTAAAAATGTCGCGAAAGGCCTTCTTTTCTTGTAATGAGCATATCTGTACTTGTGTAATTTTCCATATAAGAAGTAGTGAGAAACATGACTATGTATGAGTATCTATACTTGTGCATTCATCCATATAAGAATTAGTGAGAAACATGACTGTTGACAAGTTTTATAAGATAAAACTCTCAATACTACAAATGTACAGATCGTATCTTGTAGTATCAAAGGTATCGTACTCACGAGGACTATTAGACACCTAACAACTTGAATAAAACTTTATATAAGGTACTAAAGGTTTATTTGAATTAAAATAAATAATTGAAATTGAAATAAATGATAAAACAAACAAGTAAATAATTGAGCTGCCAATAAAATAAGGATGATCAAAGTTAGAGACTTAGGAATTATTCTATCTTTTTTTATTTTCCATTTATCTTGTTGATCCAATTATGTTTGATCATAGATATCCTAAGATTTTGATTACCCACTATTGGGATCTAATAAAGTAATCCTAATTGAATTTGATAATAATGGAAATGTAATATCTCGATTCACAAAACTTCTCTTAACTTATTCAATTAGATTTGAAGTAATCCTAAAAATAATTAATTATACAATTAAGATGTCTCTTTAATTGTTAATTATTTGATAATTGCAGGTCCAATAATCTACCAACTCTAATCACGTACCTTAATACAAATAACTTGATTCACTCTCTCGATATATTACCAATATAAGAATAAAACTTATTACAAATATTCATATATGTATTGAAATCAATAAGAATAAAGTTTTACAAAAAAATTCAAGAACAAACCCTAATATTGATCAAGAAACCCATAATTATGCTAAACATCATAGCAATCCAAATAAACATCCAAGAAAATGAATGAAATAAAGGGAAAAGAAAGAAAAACTACTTGGAGTCTTAATCTTGAAATTTGGAATTCTCTAAAGCTCTCTTGATATCTCCTCTTGATATTATTTTGATTTAGTGGCTACTGCTCTTTCATTTTGCTTGTCTTGTTCTTTTATAGTGCATAAGGCTTCTAAGGTTGCCTCCATGGTTTCTCCACTTAATTTGGTTCCAAAAACAATCTCAAAATGTCAAAAGTTGAAAGATCTAGCAAACTGAAAAGACAGCTTGTCACAATCATACATGAGGCACAGTCGTGTTCTTCCCTGTCACGATCATGCATGGTGTCATAATCGTGATAGAGGACCATACATTCATCATCTTCACTTGTCATGATCGTGCACCATGCTTGCATGCATTTAAAATCTTCTCTTTTCTTCACATTCCTATTTCCACACACTCACAAACACATCAAAAACTTTTTGAAACATTTAATTAAGATCAAATTCTTGCTCTAAACAAATCAAACATTTAGAACACATGCAAGCACTCACAATAACACAATTCTAAGTCTATACACATAATAATCATCTAAGAAACACTTAAAAACACACTTAAACTCCTAGAAAAACAGATGATAATCTATACCTATAAACATCCCTATACTTAAACCTTTGCTTGTCCTCGAGCAAAACAAAAAATCAAATAAACAAAATACATAAACAAACAATCTTGTAACAATACAATAATGGTATAATGGCATCAAATCTCATGGAATGAACTTAACCTCAAACATCAACCGCTTAAAATGTGCCAACATACTAACTTATTCCTTTCATGTTTCAGTGCTTTGATTTGAATATACATATATATCAAAATATTAACACCCTATTCATTCATCTATAGCACTTCTAAGCATGCATATATTTTTGTTAATTAATTAATAAGGTAAACTATCACTAAGTAACCTTTCATGAAATTCTTGCTATTTGTAAAAGATAAATAGGTTTCATTTATTGTAACATCAATTTATTTTATTTTATATTTTTTAATGATAACCTAGTCTTTTGACATGAAGGCAAACACCTTGTCATGAATGTCTCCTGGTAACTCAACTAGGTCATATTTTTTATTTAGCTTGGTTGGAGTATCATTTTAGTCTTTAGACATGAAGACAAACATTTTGTTGTGAATGCCTCAAGTTACTTAGCTATATCATAACTCCTAATTGGCTACTAACTCTATTCTTAACCTAATTTTCATAAAAAGGGCTAGTGGAATATGAATTTGTTTAACACACTTCTTCTCTTTTTTTAGCCTACCTCATTTCTTTTTATTCAGTCATTCTCATGAAAGGGTACTAATGATCTAACCTATTTAATTGAATGTAATTATAAAAGTATACGAATAAGTGTCATAAATTGAAAGAATAGGTTTGATCTACTAATTAACATGCATATTCATCTTAAAGGCACTTGGAACAAAAAATTCATTAGTTATTATGCCTGTAACACCCCAGATCACTCGCTTACAGATATTGTCCGCTTTGGATCTTGGCCCAGCCAAGCCTCACGATTTTACTTTTCCCGAGGCCTTCCCAGGAGGTCACCCATTTTAGTACTACTCTCACCCAAGCACATTTAACCTCAGAGTTCCGATGGGATCTGGTCCATTAGGCCATGGAAAACACGTCTGTAAGGGAAAGGCCTAGCCTCCTGCCAATCTAACCGGCCCGAGTATTGGCTGATACCAATTTAATTATCACGACCCGGTACCACATCAGGTTTATGACAACCACCGCATAGCCAAGCTAAGGACACTCATGGTATCCTTAATCTGATTATGCAAGGCGAACGGAATATCAATTCTTTTTTTTTGAAAAAAATTTGGGTAGCACAACGGTTGTGTTTTAAAAATCCCAAAAGCTACAAACATTTTTAAACACACTTCTATATTCACATCCAACCACAACTTCGGGACTTTAAAGTCTACTCAAAGCAATCTCAACTCCAGGCAATCTAAACTCAATGCAATTTCAACAACAGTATCAAAAGTTCATACATAAATCTTTTATAAAACACAAGGCAATCAAAAGTTAACTTACAAAATCATAAAGTGTATCTATATAAACATAGTTCATGAGCCACTACACTATAAAAGTACAAAATAGGAAACTACCCACTTGCGGTAATATCCCGAAAATGTTAAAAGACCACACGATCCACTCAGAGCTTCAAACTCACTAAATTAACTTGCATAGTTGGAAAGCAGAGGGGGGTGAGTACACTAGGTACTCAGTGAGCAGGAACAACATATATCACAAATAGAATTCGATTCATACCAAGACGGTGTAGATAACCTATAAAGTGAAAATATATCACATAGAAAGCACATAGGCCCAGCCTATGACTCAATGTATACTAGTTAGGAACCATATAAGCCTAGCCTATTAACTCACTCATTCGGTGAAAATAGGTTCCAGTTCCAGTTCCAGTTCCAGTACACAAAAGCATAAAAACATCATATGTATCAATGAAATCTCAATAGGAAAACCAATATCAGGATAAGCCAAAACAATCTTATGTGACAAAATTAGTTGGCCAAAATAATGTGCACACCCACCGATACTCGGTGTTGGCTCGACTTTCGTCCCTGGTGAGTCCAGACTATAGTCAACAAGAGCATCATGACCCAAGATGATGACCTTTTCGGTGTCCAGACCCTAGGTGTGGAATCACCCGCAAGTCCTATAGAAAGGTGTCGATACGACGACTCAACTTTCATGTACCATCATTAAGGGTAATTCTTGGAGATTTTTGACATGTAAGCTTTTAAATGTGTAAAACCGAGTCTATTAGATGGATATGACCATGGTGTTTATAGTGATGCTTCAAGGAAGGGTTTAGGTTGTGTGTTGATATAGGGAGGTAAGGTAATAGCTTATGCCTTGCAGCTAAAGCCTTATGAATTGAATTACCTGACCCATGATCTGGAATTGGCAGCAGTGATTTTTGCTTTGAAGATTTGGAGGCACTATTTGTATGGGGTACAGACAAAGATTTTAACAGATCATAAAAGTCTAAAGTATTTGTTGAGACAAAAGGAACTGAATTTGAGACAAAGAAGGTGGTTAGAGTTGCTTAAAGATTATGACCTGTTAATTGAGTACCATCCAGGAAAGGCAAATGTAGTAGCAGATGCCCTGAGTAGGAAATCCTCCATGGCTCATGTTCAAGCAGGGTATTGGTCGTTATTGGAAGAAATGGCGAAGCTCAAAATAAGTTTGAAACAGGAGGAACCCGATTGTGTTACTGCTACTTTCAGAGTGAGATCGATACTCAGGGAGAAAGTTAAAGAGATATAAGCACGGTATGCAGAATTGAGTAAGCTCCGAGAAGAAATTCAGAATGGTAAGAAATCGGAAGTGGTAGTGAGGGATGATGGACTTATGGTTGTCGGAAACAGACTTTGCATTCCGAATGTCAAGGAAGTAAAGGATAAAATTTTAGATGAGGCACACAATGCACCTTATGCCATGCATCCAGGTAGCACCAGAATGTACAGAGATCTGAAGGAACATTTCTGGTGGAAAGGCATGAAGAAAGATGTGGCAGATTATGTGAGTAAGTGTCTAGTGTGTCAGCAAGTCAAAGATGAACACCAGGCACCTTCAGGCATGTTAAGGCCATTATCCATTCCGGAGTGGAAGTGGCAACGGGTGGCTATGGATTTTCTGATGGGTTTGCCCAAGACCAGTAGGAGGCATGATGCTATATGGGTTATTGTTGATCAGTGGACGAAGTCAGCCCATTTTTTGGCAATCAAACATACTGATTCTCTGCATGTGCTAGCAAAGAAGTATATTGACAAGATAGTGAGATTGCATGGGATTCCAGATTCTATAGTTTCTGACAGGGATCCTCGATTCACTTCGAGATTTTGGGGAAGTTTTCAAGAAGCTTTAGGAACTAAGTTGAATTTTAGCACTGCGTTCCATCCGCAGACAGATGGACAATCTGAGAGGACCATTGGGACACTTGAAGGAATGCTCAGGGCATGTGTGATGGATTTCAGGGGTGCTTGGGATGAACACTTTCCATTGATTGAATTTGCTTATAATAATTCATACCACTCGAGCATTCAAATGGCTCCTTATGAAGCACTGTATGGAAGGAGATGTAGAACTCCGATATGCTGGGACGAAGAAGGAGAGAGGAAATTGATAGGGCCAGAATTACTTCAGATGACAGTCGACAAGGTTACTTTGGTTAAGCAACGGCTGAAAGCAGCACAGGACAGAATGAAAAGCTACACTGATGCACATCGGAAGGAAATGGAGTATGAAGTGGGTGAAAAGGTTTTCCTTAAGACCTCTCCTTGGAAAGGAGTCATGAGGTTTGGTAAGAAAGGTAAGTTGGGTCCAAGGTATGTAGGACCCTATGAGATTCTTAAGAGAATTGGCCCGTTAGCCTATAGATTGGCACTGCCACCAGAATTATCATAAAACCATGATGTCTTCCATGTTTCCATGTTGAGGAGGTACAGATCGGATCCTTCTCATATTATTCATACCTTTGAGGTTCAGTTGAGAGAGGATCTGAGTTATGAGGAGACTCCAGTAGAGATCTTGGACACCAAGGAGAAGGTTCTCAAGAACAAGACAATTCAGTTAGTCAAAGTTCTGTGGAGAAACCATTTTGTGGAAGAGGCTACGTGGGAGCCCATGGAAGCCATGAAAGAGAAGTATCCGCACCTCTTCGATGATTCAGGTAAGAATTTCGAGGACGAAATTCTTTTAAGAGGGGAAAAAATGTTAGCCCTGGAATTTTTTTTTAAAAATAAGCATGATTAGATTAATTTTGGGAGTATTGCTAGATTAAATTATGTTGGAATTTCTTTGCTTACTAATGGGTTTGAGATGATATGAAGTAGGTAGTTAAATTAAATTGTTAGGATGATAAGAATGTATGGA
>JAOSBP010000205.1:31828319-31843448 GCA_027563825.1 Erythroxylum mucronatum
AAATTTAAGTTAAATCTTAATATTTAATAATATGAAAAATCTTATAATTTGTTAAATTAAACTATTTGATCCTCAAACGAAACCTCAAAATTTTTAAGAATTATGTCAACAAATGATGACGTCTTAATTGCCTTAGTTTGAAAACAATTGCAACTAATATCTTACTTGATGGTCTATTTAATTAAAATCAAAATTTCAAAAATCAAATCAGACCTATTATTTCAACCAAAATCATTAGAAATTGATCAATTTACTTTAATAATTTTTCATATATGAACATTGATCAATTAACTAGCAAACTGACTAATTCTCTAAACTATAAGCAGCATGTGCTAATTCGATAAGAAGCGTTCATTGAATTTGCAGAGTCTCTGTCTTCATCATACTTCAACCTCTTTAAATTTTGTTCATATTTCAATTATTTTTCTCTAATGTTTTCAATTCTATTTCAACCCCTTTTGTATGTGTGGCAACTAAAACATCATCATATTTCTTACATTTTTTTGAGCAATAATAAATTAGACTCCTTTTGATTTCATCTCATAAAGACCCATTTAGGCACTTGAAATGGAGCAACAGCTTTTGGACGAGATAAATTGGGTTTTATTTTTCTCTTGGACACCATTTATGTTTTTTTTAAAGTGATCTATGTTGTGCGTCTCCAATATGTGACATTGGATTCTTTTCCACATTTCAATTAATTTTTTAATGATATGCTTTATGATTCCTAGTTTTGAGGTTGATTTTCAAGCTTTTTGGTTAAGTTCTAATTTTTAATTGACTAGAGGATTCTCAAGATATGTTCCATGCTCCCCCTTGTGTCTATTTGCAAGTTTATGGATTAAAATGTCTAAAAACAAATGTAACATCCCACTCCCGATGGGAAGGGTAGGATAGTAATTTGGAAAGGGCTGAGAGTGGCTAGGACTGTTTTGAAATACTCATGCATACCCTTACACGTGAATAGTAAAATTTACACATGAAAATAACTGTACATGCATTCATGACATGTCCCGGTATATGTGTCTAAATGTGATTTTGTTGTGAAAAATGTGGTTTTTGTGCTTGAAAATTTAATAGGAGTGGATTGTTATGTGTTTTATATTTTTGGAAAAATTTAGGAATTTTTCTGCAAGACCGGAAAAATCGCCAAGTGGCGGACTGATTGGTTTCCGGTACTGAAAATTTCTGTCCATTAGCACTGAAATTTTGGGTACATGGTTTTAAGAATTATGGATTTTTAAGCCATTGCAAAATTGGATGAATTAGAGATTAAATCTATTAGGTTATTTCATTAAAAGTGATTAATTTGATTGGTTTAATTATTAAGTGGTAAGTGTCATGACATGTGTCATGACACTCTTTAAGCTTGAATTTCCTTGTTAGCCACGACACTTTCATCTTTGGAAGGCAAAAAATAAAAATAAAAAACAAGAACACTTTCTTCATGTTTTTCTCTCCTCCTTCGTGACTCTCCCTCTCCTTATTCCTTTGGATTTGTCTTGCTCATCTTTCCTATCTTCCTTTTACCTTGTTTCTCTTCCTTTAGTTCACCTTAAAAAGGCTATTATTAAACCTCACCCTCTTGAGAAGATGATGATTGTATATGGTGAGTGAGAGTTAGGAAATTTGTGATAAGTTGGAAGACTTGAAGAAATTGAAAGCTTGATTAGAAGCGCATTTGGAACGTCAGCCCACAGACATTGCTGAGACTTCCAGGTATTAGCTCGGAAGCTATTGGTGAGTGACCTAGATGGTTCTCTCAATTATTATATGTTTACTGTGGAGATAGTGGTGGTTTTGTGATTGGATATGATTGTGGATTCCAGACAGAAGGTCCAATGTATTGGGAGCTATGACATAGAAGTGTTACTTGTTTGTGAATCTGTGAACTACTTGTTTATGATGTGATACATTGTGACACGTGAATTAATTGCGGTACTTTTCCTGCCGTGTAGATCGTGTTGGCAAGAGAAGTCATGGCTCACAGATCGGTCAGCTGGGACTTTTGGGATGACCTAGTTAGGGCTGATGTATTTTCCCTATTTAGTAGCACATTGTACTAGGTTTGTTGGGTTGCTGTACAGACGGTGAAAAACTAACAATTTTGTAAATTACTAATTTTGATGAACTGAAATGGAAAAAGGTTTGGTTTTAAAAAGGTTGTGATTTTTATATTGATGTTTTATTATTATGATGCCATGTGGAGTATAGTAGTGTTTGTTTGTAGTTCTTTCTTGTCATAGGATATGTACCGGAATGACTTACGGGTGTCCCGGTGTGTACCTTACGGTAAGGGGGCGCTACATCCACTCCCGCAAGACACGTATCTGACATCCTGAGGGATATCCGAGAATGTGCCCCGCAAAGATTACATGCTAGAACACTCATTTAGTCAAAACTCAGTATAATTTTTTTTGAAACCATAATAACAAACATAATATGCGGAAATCGATAATCAATTTGGGCCCATTTTCATTCATAAACATCTTCAATCAACACATTACAATCAATAGAATTTCAATAGCCAATTGGGGCCCACTACAAATACAAAACACTATTTTACAAAAAATTGCGGAATACAAATTTATAAAAGAATAGGATAACACTTATGTAGACTCGAACTGATCCCGATCTCTATCTCTGACTTGTATGCAGTAGGTATACTCTCGTTTGCCTAACGAGGTATTCTTCTGATCCTCAAAATTAATTGCAAATTTTGGGTAAGTTTTGCGAACTCAATAAGTGATCATTATCGATGGCTCACCCAATCACGTAACACATAATTTACATTCACATCATTTCACATTTCACATTCAATACAATTTGTATATACAGTTATGGATATACAATACACATGAGACTCACTTTCCATTTATTACTTTGTTGTGACTGAGTGCCTAAAGTGTCCCATATAGGGCTCATTGATAACTGTCCCATATAGGGCTCATTAATAATTGTCCCATATAGGGCTCATTAAATGTTGAGCCTAAGGCTCTAAATAACTTTTGAGCTCGAGGCTCTAAATAACTTTTGAGCTCGAGGCTCTTTTCACTGTTGAGCTTTAAGTTCTAATCGGTGGCTACTCTGGTCACAATTACCATTATGTTTCATGCATTTATGAAATGAAATGTATCAATCATATTTGCATGATCCTGTTCAATCACATTCTCATATCATCGGACTTTAGTCCGGCATTCAACATTAAGTTGAGAATCGCATTTTCACTTACATGCAAATGCTCATTCAAAACACATTTATCATCAAATTACGTACACTTAGCTTATCTCATTCACATACAAACAACACTTCAATATCTCAACCTAGCATCACAATCATTGGACCTCATGTCTGGAAACCAACACAATCAATCACATTAATCAATACCCAAATTCACACAAACAAACAATGAAATGAGACCATCTAGGTTTACTCACAGTATGCTCCAAATTAGCATTTTTTTCTAAATTTTTGGAGCGCATGAATGCGGTCATTTAACCTACACAATACATTTATGCAAGACACACATACATCACAATTTGTACAATCATAAGTGTTTAATAATGCACATGAATGAAAAGAATTATGTACAATGCATGTTCATGACAATCCCAGGTATTTATCCATCAATTTCATCACAAAATCATTATCATATGAAACTCATCCAAGTATACTTAGGTTTATGCCTCGCTAAAACCATTACATTCACAATTCATTTCTCATTGAATCACAATTCCTTTCGGGTCTACTGTTCACGTATAATCAGAAGGCTAAAATAAGGTAATTTGGTCAAACTCTCTTCTAGAAAAGTGTTTCCCTATGTCTTATGTTTCTATTGACAATAAAATCACTCACTTTGGTTCATAAATATGGAAGATATGCCTCAAACATTCTCAGGTTGTTCATATACAAAAACAGTGTACTGTGTACATATTCCATCAAGAATTTGAACATCTTATGGAATGAATCAAAATTCTACTTCTTCAGATAATTCATAGCCCTATTTCTCTACTTTCCTTCAAATCAAAAACCATCTCATTTGGATGTCTAAAAAGCAAGATATAACCTAAATACCCAAACATGTTCAATGAAAACACACTAGTTCATACTCTTCCATAAGCTTCCTTCACTTTCTTTCAATCAAACTTTTCTAAATAATCACTTCATTTGGTGGTCGCGTTATGAAGTTATGGCCAAAAGAATGAACCATGCTCATCTCCTCAACCATATTGTACCTATCTCGGGACAATTGGCATAACTTTCACTAAAGATATCAGATTAAGGTAATTCTTAGATAGTTTGCAAGAGTACGTCTATATATACAACTTTAGTGAAGACTCAAAAGTGAAATTCTGTCACTTAGAGACACACGGCCATGTGAAATCACACGGTCATACCATGTGTCTTTCGAGTTAGATTGTGTTTTTTGCCTCAAAAACACACGGGTCGCGTGAATTTATACAAGCTAACTGTGTAACCTTCAGGTTTACTAAATTTTTCATCTCCAAAACCCATCCAAAGGATCCTAAACGAATTCTAATATCACATATATTTTTAATCTTCCCAAATTCACCTCTTCTTATGCAATTATCACTCCACAATCATTCAAACACCAAGTATAATTCATTCACTCCCAATTCCCAACTCATTTAATTCATCATCTCTATGGAAACTGTCTTCAAATATATACCCAATTTCAACTCAACATCATCCATGCACATTTCATATTACCCCACTTGGTCATAAACACCCAAAATATAATACATTCCCACACACTCAAAACATAACACAACATACACATTCATCCATAACTTTTGTTGCACCCAATTCCTAAATTCATGTCAAGATTTGGGACTCTTAAAAACAAAAATATAAATTCAATGTCTTCATAAGAAATGTAGCCATATGCCTCTAGTTTAATACAAACCAAAAATCATCTCAATTGCACAACTATAGAAGAAGTTATGGCTAAAAGACTGGAGCATATTAGTGGAAATTTTTCTGCTAACATTTTCCAGATTTTCAAACTTTCAATATTTTACATCTATCTCATATTCTACCTAAATTATCTCTTCCATTTCATTTCCTCATCATTTTCTACCCAATTCACTCAATATATCAATAAAAAACAATTCATGATCTATATTTGATCATAATCCAAAAACAGAGCATCAACATGTACCCATTCATCATAATTTTCTGCACTTACCCTAACACCATTATATGCAACATCTAGCTTTCAAAACATCTTTATAACACATTATACATCATTAATCATCATACATATACAAAAGCATGAAATTTACCTATGTTTTTAATCATTCACGACATATATATACAGAAAACTCTATTTCATGTCATCAATCCTACATTTCTCATCATTCTAGTTTCATTTTAACAATACCCATAACATTTAAAGCATAACTTACTTGGTTTAGCTCCAAATTCTTCAAAATCTCACTCAACCCTAGCTCCTAAGCATTGCACGTTCTTCATCTTCTAAAGAGGAAAAGGTAGGTTTTTCTTATGATAAGGAAGAAGATGATATGGTGAGAGTAGCAAGTGAAAGATGGAAGCAAGATGTAACTTGAAGAAGCTTTGGGTGAGTCAAGAATGAAGGAGAAGAATAGAAGAAGAAGAAGCCACGAAAATATGAGGAAAACAAGAGTTAAGATGAAAGACAAAACATTTAATTGGGTCTTTTAAGTGGGAAGCGTCGTGAGAGAGAGAGAGGAGTAGTGAGTGGCAAGTGTGGTGACATGTAACACTTGCCATTTGTCCTTTTTTATGATTCCAATTGATCTCCTTTAATATCTAGTCCATTTAACTCTAATTTTTGTCTCCCAATTTTCAATGGCACTAGTCAATAAATCCTAAAGTCATTTATCAAAATTTCCATTTCCATTGGATAGTAATTTCTACTACCATTTAACAATTGTTTTGCCACTTTACAATTTTTCCTAGCTAAAATACCCAACAATTTTCAGAAATTTCTCTAAGAATTCCCAAAAATTCTAAATCAATTTATACATTCCCCAAATCAATTTTCAACATATAAGGACCATATTTCCCAATATCTCACATTTATAAACAATTATACCTGGAAATTGTCAATGAATGCATGTACAATTATTTTTATGTGCAAAGATCACTATTCATATGTATGTGCATATCATGTAATGCATGAGCATGAAATGTGTTTCCCTAATTTCTCAATAATCTGACACATTTACTATTTTAGCCTTAACATGGGTAACGGGATGTTACATTAAGTCTGGTGCAACCAACTCTCTTTGAATTCAGGTTATGGTTCTACTTCTGAAGTTATTCTTACTTCTTTTCGTAATCTTTGCAGTATCCTCTCGATCTCCGGATCAAATTGCCCAAGTTTTCTACGAGGAGATCTAGTAACTACCATACATCAACACTAACAAATGTTTAAAATTAACAAATAACAAAAAGAAACAATTATAAACAAAGATATACACAAAACACCAACTAAAATCAAAAGCGAAAATTAAATCACCACACTCCCTAGTAATGACGCCAAAACTTGACAGTGTGTGTTGAGCACACTGAAAAATTTACCTAACTCTACACATTAAAAACTTGTAGAAGTGGTAAGTTAGAATCGTATCCATAAGGAATATTCAGTTAATTCTTGTAATGAAAATAATCGATGCAAAGGAAATAAGCAAAGGGTTTTAGGTTTTTATGTAATTGAGAAAACAAAGTAAAATTAAACTAACGAAAATAGATTACAGAAAAACAATCGAAAATGATAAAAGTGTTGAATGTGTGTAAATTCTGGTTTTAGGATCAATATTGGCCTAAACACAATTATACATATTCCATCATTATAGTGTTTTCACACCTCTCTTCAAACTATTGATCATGGACTACCAATACGCTATGCTAATCCCAATTTTCCCTTAGGTTGTGTTTAATTAAGAGATGCTAGTTAATTAAACCTAGCTATCGAATAATCTAGGATACGATCTTTAGATTCAATTTGATAGTCACATTACGAAGTGGAAAACAGATCAATATAGGCAGTCACCTCACACATTCCAGTTAGCTAACCTAAGTTATATTGTTCCTAACGATTTAAGATCATTAGTGGCTACTAACAAACATTAAATATAATGATTACAAATTATATTCAACATTCTAGCAGTAGGTTCATAATAGAATAATCCAAATAACTTATCAAGATTATCTTTACAAATCCCGATTCAATCAACATAAAAAATAATAACAATCCGAAAAGAGAGTCAACATTAACAAGATGAGATAAGCTTAACCATGACTCAAGCATCGATTCACCTTTAAACTAGTGTCGGGATGTTAACCTTGCATCTTCTCCATCAATCTCCAAGAAAAATAGTTGTTGTTGCATCTTTCCATCTTAAAAACTGAAGAGAAAATGATGAAAAATAGCTACTGCCCACTGCTATCTTCGTTATTCCATCTTGAAAATCCAAGAGAAAATGATGATGAATGGCATCTCTCCAGTGCGGTCTCCTTATTCCGTCTTGAAAATTCGAGAGAAATTGATATTGAATGGCATCCCTCATCGCTATCTCATTATTCGACCCCTACCTTGCAGTCAAACAACATGTTTCTTTATTTATTTTAGCTTAACTGTGAACCACCATGCACCATTCTCCACTTTTATGCTTTATCTTGTCTCTTTTTTCGTTTAATCTTCTTCTTTTTCTTACTCCATGAAGACAATAAAGAATGAAGATTGAGAAGATGGCTCAATGAGTATGCTTTCAAGTCACTTTAGCTCCTTCACTTCTGAAATGTACCTAAAATCAAATATAAGCTAAATTGAGAGTCGTAAGCATTTTAAGGTATTAATCACTAAATGTACTGAATTAAATATATCAACATTTAAACACATATCAGTAATTGATTAAAGGCATCTTAACTAAGAAGTGAGATAAAGTCCATAAGATGAATATATTTTGGAAATAAAATTATGATGATAATATAATAATAATAATCCCATTAGATTTACGTATTATCCTTTAATTATTTATAGTTTTTTTATTAATATTAGACATTAATGGAGTGGAAAGGTTAGTGCACATTATTTTCATTTCCTTATAAACTAAAACATAAAGATACTTAAACAAACGAGGGTGCTTATTAGAGAATATGTTGACTGAATCGATGTACTTTTAAGCACTTATGTCTTTTGCTCTCAAAAATTGTTTGAACAAATTTTCTCTAGTTGGTGGATATCATTATATGTTGGAAATTAGATAGTGCTTAACAGTTTGAGAATAATTTTTTAAAAAGATTTGATCAAGTGCATTTTACTCTTTTTATTTTTAATTCTTATTCTTTTCAACTCAAATTTGATTGAAAAATCATAAAATAAAATTTTTTACTATACTCGTTATTCAATCATGATTGATTATCTGACAGTGATATCAAAGCCTCTTTTAATTATTTATTTATGATAAAATGTTTGGTTATTATTGATTTGATAACTTATCAAATGCTAGAAAACATTTGGTTTTATATTTCTTGGTTTAAGGAAAACTCAAAATTACATGTTCATAGTCATTATCTATGACATTTTCTTGAATCAGATATCAAAATCCCCTTGACTCGTACTGATGAGAATTTGACTCTACGAGAAATTGAACAAAAAGCTGCGAAATTAGCCTATTTCTTGCGTATCCCAATTGAGCAGGCTACCATGAGACAGAAGCTCTTCTGTCTAAAGAGGGATGGAAGGGCAGAGGCCTTTGGTGCCCCCTCCAGTCAAGAATTAGGGCCGCACAATCACTAGCCAATCCTTACATCTCCTATGATGGGTGGGGTGACAGTTAGTTTTGGCATGTTAGGGGATATCATTATTGCTAAACCCAACGCCTACATTGCATTTGCAAGTAACAAGATAGGAATTCTCTACAATGACATTGTAAATCAATTGTCTACCTAACTAAGTTTGTATCTATCCAAAATAGAAAAATATATAGAAAAAAGACCCATGCTTTGAAGTTTTTGGAAAACTGAGTAAAAATTGTTTTTTTAGAAATTAAAAATTCATTAAAAAAATTAAGGGGTTAACATAAAGAAGAGGTCTGTCACGTGCAATAAGACCGTGTTTTACTTCTGGAAAACATTTATTGCATGTCAACCTAGTGTTAAATGTTTGTATAAAACATGTTTAATTGCCTTTGGTGTTTTTATTTTTCTTGAAAATTAATTGCATGCCTCCCCTAAGTTCATAAAAAACTTAGTTCTAGTGTGTGTTCTTATATATGAAAACTTGAGAATGTAGTTAAAATAGCATTGGTTATTTTTTGTGTTCTAAACGTCGTCGTCATCAACAATATTGGTCTCCAAACTGGATCAATTATTCACTAATGCTACTAGTACTATCAATGAGTCATTTACCAGAACCCCAAGGCGCAGGTAAGTTGGTAAGGGGCTCTCCTGGCTTAAGTGAGGTCGTGAGTTCGAACCCCCCTCATGTATGCAGCCGTTTAAAACTTAAGGCCAGAGCTTTGCCTCCCATAAGGGACCTACCCGACTCGAGCGGGGATTAGTCAGGGTGTGGTGGCTTAAAGGTGTCTTCTCATAATTGGAACTCGCCTAGGACACCTCGTGGGTAACCAAAAAAATAAATAAATGAGTCATTTACCAGCTATAAGTAAATCTTCCATTGCTATCATATGGACCGAAGGATGTGATGCATGAAGGAGAAGCAAAGTTGATTAAAGCAGACACCCATATGGAAAAGACAATGACGACTGAAGGAGGAACTAGGAGAGACACTGCCGGCGTGAGAATAAAAAATCGCTAGTCGGAGAAAATGATGAGACACGTGTGAGACATATGCCTATAGGAGATGTCACATGAGTCAAGCATGTCTAGTCCCTTCTCTAATTTTTTATTATTTTACGCCTTTATTTTGATTAATCATGTTAAGATAAAATTGGTTTAAATTCCTAATAATCCTTTAAAAAATGTTTTCTAGTTATTTGAAAATTATTCTCAAAAGGGTTAATTTTATTGTTAATATTTATGGTATTTAATTTATTTTTTAATGGTTGAATTATTAAATTAATAATTAAAATCAAGCAATATTTTAAAAGATTATCTTGCATAATTAAATTATGTTATATATAATAATAGACCTTAATTTTATAATTAAATTAATTATTTTTTAATTATAAATTAGAATTTATGGTTAATTAGGTTGCTTTAAAACTAAGAAAATTATTTTCTTAATTAGCTGAGAAAGGTAGCTCATGTGGATGTCAACACATGAGACACCGAGTATAATAGGATAATAGAAGTACAAGCAGAATTACTTGGTGTGAACGAATGATGTTATGCAATAGCTCATTGAGGAAGCACATGTAACCTGTCGGGGAAACAAAGAATGACTTTTAAAGTAGAGATGATAATGATCAACCTATAAGCCACTCCTGTAAATTTTTTTAAAATTAAAATTATAAAATAATGTCTTTTTTAAATTAAATATAAGTTTTGGCTACTCAAACTCAAATTCAGACCTATTCAAGGTTTAATTTTTCTAAACAAAATGATAGTTAAATTTCGGGTCAGTCTGAACCTGAGTCTGACTTAGGTTGAATCATTGAAAACACCTAAATTTATACCCATAAGTCAGCCCATTACCATCCCTATTTCAAAGAGGATCAGAAGTCAGCAAGATTTAGACAATGCAACTACACAAGTGACTAGACCTTGATCATCATTAAAGAAAGCAAGGAAAGCAAAAACAAATCTCAGACAGCTTGAAGTAGTGGCGACCAGGATGGTGTTTGCAAGTGACTTCTTATGTAGACATATGATGTTCATATAGGAACAGACGTGGGTCGATCGGCCCATTCCTCAATGTTGACCTAATTCCTACAAGTATTTATTATATAAACTCATTATCTCACCATGAAAAAGGTATGACTTCAGAACCCTCGTACTCTCTTAATTCCTAGCCACCAAAACCCTCAAAAAAGACTGACTTGAGCGTCGGAGGGGCCTTCCGGGAGTCAACCCCCGGTGTGTCTTTATTTGTTTTGCAAGTATCTCTAAGCCGAAATTAATCAACTTCATGGATCCAAGCAGCAACATCCAACCCCATCAAAATCAGACTGAACCAAAATGTAATAATAAAATTATTAGAAAAGTTGTTTGTTTGAAAATGTGTAGTGAAGAAAGTGCCCTCCATGAAAATTTGATAATAAATAGATTTATTAAATAAAATGAATGAAAGACCTGAGTGAGATAAGTTAGGCAAATTTTCTTAAATAAAGACTTGACTGCTTAGTTTCTGAAGGAAATGATTGCTAATTGGCCATGAGTAGAGGAGCCATGATTTTGTAAGTTATTTCTCTTTTCTTATGACTATATATTCTTGGGAAATATGAAAAATGTAGAAGTGTTTTGGTTTGTGACTTTGATTTTTTTGTTTTGCCTGAAGATGGCCAAAAGCTAAGTGTGTGGAGACTTGATGTGTGCTTAACTGTTTATACATTTACTATACAACACTTAGTGATTAAAGTTATCAAATGATTAAGATACTTATTTTGGTGTACAATTTGGAAGCTTAAGAGCTAAAATGAGTTGAAAGCATATTCTTTGAGTCATCCTCTAAAAACATATTCTTTGAATCATCCTCTTGATGTTCAAATTCCTTTATCTTTATGGAACAAGAAGGAGATAGATTGGGGTGAAGATGGGAAAAGAAAATGCAAGAAAAAGAACATTTCAAGATGACCTGCAAGATACACAACCGTGTATCCACTTATGTAGTCATGTATAAATTCAAATCATGCACATTTTGAGATGTATGGTTGGATGCACAGCTATGCATCTAATTGTGTATCTCCATAAAACCCTAATTTTTCATATAAATAGACATTTAAGTGGTCGAAGAAGGGATGAAACATTTTTGGAACATGAGAAGAGGTAGAAACCTTACTTCCTTTGGATATATTTTATTCTGGAAAAGTGCTTTTCATACTGATTTTATATAATTATAAACTCCTAAAAAAGTAAAACTTGATACAAGTTAAAAAAACAAAATAAATTGTAAATATATTTTTAAATTATTGAATATGGTTTGAATTGAGAATCCCCAAGGCTCCCCTTTTAGGTGATAACATCATGATACTAAAGCTAGCTTTATGCACAAATAGGAAAACAAAATATTAATATACATGCTTTCATTTCCAACATGTTAGCCAGTATAGGAGAATACTTTCTTATCCATATCAAAGATGCCAAAGTCACAAGGAATATAGCCATTAAAATTGAGGACTTAATTGAATATATGCACACCAAGCATTTATAGATTAATGTGAATGCTCTAAGACATATTGTGAATGAATTTTAATACAATTCCTATCTATTGTAATTTTCTTATTGGCTGATATTTTTCTAATTGAAAGAAGTAACTAACTTGATATCTTATGAAACTTTATAAGGCTTAACCTTCTCGTTTTTAGAATACATCTTTCAATTGAAAAAAAGAATGTTTCTTAAAAGAAAAAGTGTGAAAAAAATTTAAGGATGGTGAGTCAATTCTCTTTATAGGTATCCATAAAGTTTTATTAAACCTAATAAATTCTAGACTATCTAGAACACCTAATATGAATGGTAATTTCTACTTCTAAAGACAAGATGATTGGAATATTTCTTTCATTTTCTTGATGCTTTAACTTTAAAATGAGAGGCAAAGAATATATGTTGAAAGATGAGAAAAGTTTGATAGGCATCATATAAACCTCAAAACTAATTGGTCATCATGTGTGGGTATTAACAAAAAAAGGTACAAATACGATATACACACACACACACACACACACACACATAAGTTTCTACTCACAAGTAACCAAAAAAGAGAGTTGCACAAATCTTAAATTATTTTGCGTACATTACAAATAAAAACAATAATAATAATAATGATAAATTTTAAAATAGTAAATGATGCAATATATTAGAACCTCATACCCAATTCGTTAGGAAAATTGAAAAGAAGAAAAATGAACACTTCCAAAAAAAAGTAAGACCTAAGATATTTTCTAAAAATCCCGTTAAAATCAACTAACCCAAAATACTAGTTCAATGAAGTGCTAAATGAAATTATTTTATACTTAATGCTACTAAAAAAAGAAAGCCAGAACACACAAAGGATGTGGCCTTATTCGGTTGGTTTGTTTAGAATGTTCTCTTATAGAAAGGCCAAAAGTAAATTTTAAACCCTAACATTTATATTAAAATATAAGTTGAACCATAATGTTTCAAAACATTTAATTTTAACTGCCGTGTTTACAAAATGTTCAAAACAAACCTTATGAAGACAGAAAATCTAACGAAGTTACCCTCAGTCAATTAAATGTCACATCAAATAGGACATGACTTTTTCTTTTCAATTTGTGTACATAAGTGAGACCCAATACTTAATGATGTGGCATTATGTTATTTAAATGAAACTAGGTCCCAACCCTCAATACTCATCATTTTTTCCTTCATAAATTCCCTTCAATATTCATCGTTTTATCCTTTAGCTCCATTTCTTCTGAATAGGCTATTAGATGTAGCTAATACTGCTACAATTGCAACAATAGATGGTTAATGATCTAATGAATTGATATCTAAGAAGAAAAGAGGTCTAAGTAGGGATAGAATTGGGCCAGCCCACAAGTCAGCTTCGTTAATTTTCTTAAAATAATTTTTTTAAATTAAAAATATTTTTACATTTTTTTTAATTGAGTCTGAGCCTGTGTTGCCCAGGCCCAAGCTTATCCGATTCCCAACTAAACTAAACCAAACTAAACGATATCGTTTTGTTTAGAAGAATTGAATCTTGGGCCTGTCTAAACCTAAGTCTGGCCATAGGTTGGCCATTAAAAACACCTGAATTTAGACTCATGGGCCAGTCCATTGCCACCCTTAGATACAAGTCCAATATAGCAATCAAACACACCGTAGATATAGAGATCAAATTGAATTAGGAGTGTTCGATTGGAAAGATTCACCTTTCACCATTGTCGTGGAGAGCTTTGCAGCTCTAGAGACTTCTTTAGTTATACATTCACCACAGATTTTGTTAATGAAGTAAGGTAGATAGAGGAAAAAAGTGGTTGAAGCCATTTTCCACTCCAAAGTAGTTAATATCAATAAGTCCATTCTTTGAATCACCTTATTCTCAAAGCAATAATCTTTAACCGGGAACTCTGATAGGTTGGAACTGTACACTCCCCATCTTTATTGCTATTTACAAACATGCCACAGATAACAATCGAATAACCCATAACTTCCCCTCCTGAGACCTACATCAACTCGTCCCTATTGCCATAGCCAAAAATAAAAACCATTAGGATAAGATAAGACTTGTTATTTACATCAATCGATCTCTTTGAAAGAACCAGTCAAAGTAAGTCACAAAAAGATAAGTTGTAAGTAATTGCAATCTAAAGATTGCCCTATTCTATAAGCAAAACATAACCAAGGATTTTGAACTAATCTTGAAAGCAAGCAAGAGAAAATCAAATCATAGCAAACATGAAACATGGGAAAATTCAAAAGGCAGAAACTCTTCAAGAACATGGAAAATCCACTCAATGGCATTCAAGCGATCAAATTTTAACCATCCACTGTTGGTTCTTGAGCAACGATGGAGGGAACATAACATTCAATTCCAAACATGGTCTCTTTTTTAATCTCTATTTACTCTATGTCCTTACTACCTAAAACAATACAATCATCTTGGTCATCAAAGGTACAACTATCATCATTTCCTTTATCACTAAACCAAGAAGCTTCATTTTTGCCACACAATAGACCGTACTGACCTGATATTATCAAAGTATCTCGTTGTTGCTAGGATAACCTCAAGAGCTAAAAATGGAACATGGGTTTTTGTAATGATTAAACTTCCAAATCGACGGTGCCTAGATTGATAAATCTAGAGAAAGAAGACATTAAAATGGGATTAGATCATTTATATCAGTTAGTTTGTTCCTATTCTATCCCACAACTAATTTGACGATGTTTTAATCTGTTGGACCAATGGTGGTTGACAAATTAAATCCCTTTATGTTTTGATAATAATAAAATATCTAGAATTAGTTAAGA
>JAOSBP010000205.1:31879914-31899430 GCA_027563825.1 Erythroxylum mucronatum
CATCAAAGATATCAAAAGTATCTTTGACTTCCTCCAAACTTGGTTCGGTCTCATCAAACAGCTTTGAAAGCTCATTGAAGCCAATCATTTCCTTGGGTCCTTCGCTTTCTGGGCTGTAAAAAAGTCCCAACTTCTCCATCACCATCTTCGTATCTTTTCTGCACTAGCTTTTGGGATGTTTGTTATTGTGAAAGCAAGAGTTCTTGCTGGATGAATCTGGGCTATCTTTTTCTTCACAGGCCTTTGAACAGCCAATCCTAATTTGGGATTGGAGAAAAAACCAAACTTTTGAGATGAGCTTCTGAATTCTGTTCACCTGATTGAGAATCACTTTGCACAAGATACTATAAAGCAGTACATGTAACAGTGTGGAAGATTGCTGAGCATTCGCTGATGCTTTCTGGAAGGTGATCAAACAATAAAAGTAGATTGACTCCATGATCATGTAAAGATACATCTCCTAGGAACAAAAGAGAAAAATTAGTTAGCTATCCTCCAAAAGAAGATTGAGTGGTGGGCTCATAACCAACACGTCCCATAATCGAAACCTGACTCTCACACAGACTGGATTCCACTACCAACATTTCTATCCCCTTTGCGTTTTTTCCTTCTCCCTGTTGCCGTTTTTATTCTTTCTTAGAGGATGCTTGGTCAGTAAATGAACTGGGATAGTGTTGCTTTTGTCAATGCTTTTGGTCTTTGTGCTTACTTAAAAGATCTAAAATTAGGTTTGCAAGTTCATAGTAAGATGATAACAAACGATGTTGAAAATGATGTCTGTATTAACAGTACAATGATTATGGGAAATGTGGGAAGGTATCAAGCGGTAGAAGAGTTTTTAATGGGCTTCATAGTAAAATATTGTATTATGGACAGCGATCATGTCTGTTTCTTGACAAAATGGGTGCTTTGAAGAAAAATTCAATTTGTTTTCAGAAATGCTGCAGGAAGATGTTAAACCAAATGACTGTACTTTTTCTGTCTTACTGAATGCTAGTGCAGGGTTGTCCGCACTGAAGTATGGATATTTGTTACATGCTAGCACGATGAAATCAGGTTCCATGGACTATAAGGTAGATGGAAATTCTTTGATTGATGTCTATGCAAAGGGTGGAAACATTGAAGCAGTGATGAAGTTGTTCTACGGTATGATATACCCTGACACTATTAGTTTGAATGCTATCATAAGTGGCTATTTGCATCATGGCTTAGGTAACGAAGCTGTGCTAGTATTTCAGGACATGTTGGCTGCAGAAGAGCGTCCTAACCATGTTACTTTTGTTGGTGTTCTCTCTGCATGTGCAAATCTAGGTATAGTGCAAGGTCTGTATTATTTTAACCACCTAATGAAACAGATGGGTGTTGAACAAGTATTACAGCACTATACCTCCGTGTCAAACGTCATATAATTATTCTTTTGACACCATTTGATGATCTAGTGTATCTATTGGATTACCAACTTTCTTCATAGACTTGAGTTCCTGAATCAAAGCATCAACATCTTTATACGAACTACCACCTTCTTCAATGGCTTTCTTGGCCTTTTCTGCAAGCTCTCGAGCTCTTCTCCTCATCTCTGCCACCTCTTCACCACCACCCATTAGCCTTTTCACCACTGTCTCAACCTTATCTCGTCCCAATGTTGGTGGTGGATCGTCGTTCCACGATGTCCAGTGCATACTACCTGCCTTTACACCAGTCTTCAGCACGTCTGCGATCAGCTTTTCGTTGTCGAATTGCTCTGCTGATATAGGCCATGTTATCATTGGCACTCCAGCGCTCACACCTTCGAGAGTTGAGTTCCACCCACAATGAGTCATAAAACCTCCAACTGCTGGGTGATCTAGTATCAGTAATTGTGGTGCCCATCCGTGTATTGTCAGTCCTTTTCCTGATTCTCTAATCCTATATTCAAGTTCACTGGGAAGCACACTTTCTTGGTTTGTTTGATCATTTTCAGTGGATTTAAACACTCTCCCTACAACCCAAATAAACTGAACGTTGCTGCCCTCAAGACCATATCCGACCTCTACAAGCTGGTCAGTGGTCAAACGAGCAATGCTTCCAAAACTGATGTAAAGAACAGAGTTGGGTGTTTGGCCATCAAGCCAGCTCAATATTCTCTGCTTGTCCATTGAAGTCTTTTTGCCTCTCTCAACTTTATCTTGTACATTGTTGTTACACAGTGAAACTGGTCCTACAAGCCACGACTTGTTTCCCATTTCATTCCTAAAGTACTCTGCATAAGCAGGCTCTAGTTCATAGAAACTGTTGACCACAACTCCGAACTCTTTCTTGCCTGATATTGGGAACCTTCGTTGATGGCCATTTTGTTGGTTTCTGAAAAAACCAGGTAGTTGTGATTTGGTAAATTCGATTTTGTCAGGAAGACCTGGGACAACAAAAGGCTCAGAATCAGAACTGACATTTTCATAAGGCTTATAGCGTCTAACGTTTTCTTGGACACAGCGAGCAAAACACGCATTCCCGCTGAAAATTATTCTTGTCACACCATAGCTGTCGATGGTATCAGCACACCAACGATGAAACATGTCGTGGATAATACAGTCAGGCCTGCGTTGAAGTAAAAGACTTCGTAGAGATTCCTGAAGTATGGAAGTATCAGTCTGGGGGCCTGCAGACATGTCTGTGTTGGCTATATCAACGTTTTCGGGCAAATTCAGGATGTGAATATAGATGGAAAGGCCAGAGCTTTGTTCACGTTTGATCAGATCCTGGAAGGACAGAGCATGCTTAGGAGTGCTTAAAATGGTGGAATTGGCTCCATGATGGGCAAAGACTCTGGCCATGTCAACCATTGGAATTTGATGGCCTCCACCCACGAATGGAAAGAAGAATATTTCTACAGCAGCTGTGGACTCCGATTCCATTGGAAGCTTTGACTAGACGATAGAAACCGGAAACTTTAGCAGAAGGAGAGGGTTTAAAGCTGCAGATGATGTGGGATGTCTCTGAAAAGAACCTAACAACACATATATATAGTCAACGAAAAGGTCTATCTGTTACCGACTCCTAAGATTGGAAATAACGTAAGCAGGGTCGTCAGCTACTATAGCGTTTAGTCATTTTCTCTTTATCTGCATAGAGTAACATAACATATAAGTTCCATTCATTTGTGCTTGTACTCTATTATCTATTCTTGTTTTTGTCCCTTTCTTTTGGTTGGATTGATTCATTCCTCGTATCCAAAGTTGCATCTTAATGGTACCAGAACACGATAGACAAAGAATACTAACAGTACACGAGACAAAAATGGCCTTGAGGGCAATCATCTGCAAGACCCAGATGCGTTAAAACTTATAATCAGAAAATAACTTGGAAGAAATTGTCAACGCGTATTGTCTAGCTTATGTGCAAAGAGTTGTATGCAATAATGTATCAAGGGTTAACCATTAGCAGAGGATAACTTGGAGAATTGTCGTGACCTCTTCGTCTGGTCTGTGTTTCATTTGAAACTTAATTGTTCAAGTCAACAGGTAAAACACAGAGTCCTCGAGAAATCAGTCAAAAGGTTGTGCTATTACAAAATAGAGTACAAAGTGAAATGTTCTCCTAACTGTTACAGGTTTAAAAGAAGAGAAAGAATTTGGTTAAGGTAAGTTTGCTTTCTGAGATGCAGGACATTATTTGATTGCTTATGAAATGTCCCTGCTCATGCTTTAGTAAGGATAGTTGATGATACAAAATGTTACATAGACTCCTATGCAAGAAAAGTAGTATAAGCATGCAAATTCGGAATCTTGAATTGTACATCGCAATAACTGAAGAAACCATCTTCTTCCAAACAATAGTTAATTATGGTTTAATATATGTATCCCTTCAGACAGATTCAACCTGTAGCAACAAGAAGGATGCAGTTTGTAATGCAAAACAAGGTAGCAAAGTCAAAGTTGATTCTAGCTAATCTGTTATATTCTAAATAGAGTTTTAATCCTTACTGACGAGATTCGCCAAGAAGATGTGATGTATAAGGAGGGTCTTCCGAGACAGGAGGTGATCCATTTCCCTCTGAAATAACCTGTATCGACTAACTGCACAACTTTGATACAAGCAAAAAATATTGCAACATCAATGTTGCTTCGGAATCGGATACATCGAAGTCCAAATTTCATGTTGATGTTTCACTGGCACGCTTTATCTCTAGAGCAGCTTTAACGACATCTTCTCGGGAGATGACTCCAACCTTGTCAATAAAGACATGAAATTACATTCAACATATAAAATAAGGAGAAGATATCAATTTATTAGCTGTTCATCTGCTGTCAACTCCAACAAAGAGAAGTCAAACATGAATAAATCTCACCAGCTTGCCATGGCTATCCACTACTGGCAGTCGATGATACTTTGTTTCGAGCAGCAACCTGAGTTTAGAAGATTTTGAATAAGGTCGCTTGGGCGCTTGCATTTCTAATTACCACAGGAAAGGTAAAGGCAGAAACAACTTGAGAAGCATCAGAATTCACAACTTAGAGGATTTCTTTTTTACATTTCCAAGGATTTATCAGCAACAAAATCCATTTCAAACACATTTTCAACGCATCAGAGTTCTCATGTAATGTTCACTTCAACTTCTAATACAGTCTGCAGTAAGGCAGTATATGCATGTTTCAAGTATCCTGGTACATTTTGAAACTTTGGAATCGCCTAACTAGTGATTAGAATCTACCAAACACTCAGGTGAACTACAAGTACCTGGCAACAGCATCTATATCAGTGGCTTCATTAACAACAAGCGGATTAGGTGTCATCAAATCACCAACAACTTTTCCACGTGTCTTAACAAGAACTTTCTGCAGCTCGTTAAATTTCTGCAAGATCCATAATCAGGAAGGAACTAGTTAAAAATCAGCTTCATACAGAAGCCTGCATTCAGAAAATCGTATATCCTTATTAGAGGCAGGCACTGTAAGGTTGCATTAGATTCAGGGTGAGGTAACATTTTATAACACTCCTTCCTGTAAGCCCATTTAACTTTCTTCAACCACGAAGAAAAGGGCAGATTGAGCTACTGTCATGAGATTAGAAAACGTCTTTTGATGTAAGAAAAGAACTGAACATATCCTACTTCTGCCTTGGTTAAAGAGAAAAAGGAGCACAATTGCATACCATACAAGCTTCATATTTCCTATCCACAGAACAAAAAACAGTCAAAAAGAAGTGTGCTTACTTTCCAAGAACTATCGACATTTGGAAAAAGATTTGTCTCAATTTGATTCCCACCTATGATCCATCACAGGAACGTGTTAGCAATGCTTTTTCTACCACATGATTGTACGAAAAAAGATACTCAAAACTGACAAAACTAAATTAACTTGTGATGCCAAAACACAGTACAATCGGTTCCAACATTCAAGTACCAATGAAATTCAATTATAATTTGAATCAGTTGCCAGATTGAAGCCTAAAACCACGAAAACAAATTCTCGATGAAGAAGATGAAGAATACAGAAAAGCTCAATGCTTTGGTCCAAACCCAAAAGGATAAACAATTCCTTTCCAAATCCTTGTTTTATCTCATTTATTTGTATGTACCTCTCCATCTCAGGAATTACGTGCACCCCAATGCATTTTATGAAGTCCTTATTCTGTCAACTTCTTCATGTCATTAACGAAGCAGAGTTAGCAAATTAAACTTACTAAAGTAGGATATGCTATTGGTTATCATCCAACAAGCAATGCTTGGGGTAACTTGTGAATTTGATATCTATGACTATTAGAAACCCTCCAAACATATCAATAAAAGGCCTTAAGATCTTCAAGTCTAATATTCCAGCTATACCACAACTTGGAAAAGCAACTTTATCAGTTAAATTCCAAAATTAATTTGGTGTTTCAGTTCTAAATCAACACTCTCGAACCAATATACAGTTCCTCAGCAAAGTAAAACAAAAAATGAAAATTCATAAACTTTTGTGTGAGCTGGGCTCTCTGTCAAAAGAAACAAAACTCAATTATTGGAACCATTGTTTTCTTCAACTTTAAGTCCAAACACTAAGGTAAACAGAATGCATAAACATTCCCAGACACGAGTTAAGACAAAGCATGTCCAAAAGTGGTTTTAGACTAGTATATAGTATAAACTACCTGATATGGAGTCCAGTGCTAACAAGTCATAATCAGAAACAACACCAACCTGCAACATCAATTTCCACGAAACCATTAGGAAAAGAATATCAACATCCACGAAAGGGAAGTTTCACAGAGACCAAAAAAGTCAAATTAAGGAACGGAAGTTACCAATTTCCAGTCATCATCAACTACAGGAAAACCGGTTATTCTATTCTCCACAAGAGCCAGCAACGCTGCACAAATAATATAATAAACAAACTATGCAATTCATTATCACGTTAGACAATCAACAGCTAAGGTAGAGCGCAGATAGCATATTGTGTTTTATTCTCTCCAAAAAGATCAAACCTTGGTCCACAGTGGTTGTAGTTTTGACGACGAGTAAATTTTCCTTCTTGATCATGAAATCACCAACCGTGTACTTCCCATGTCCAGGCTAAACAGTCAAGATATAGATCACCAAAAACCCATCAAGAAGAACCCAAAAAAAAAAGAAGCTGGAAAGTATTGGCACAAGCAAGTTAGTTAGTCGAGTAGTTAGTGAGATAGTTGTTGGTTACCGGAAGAGATTCGTTTCCCGCCATTGAGAACGTGCGAGGAAAGTGTCGGGAAGGAGCAGCGGGACAACGGCACCGCCACACTTGGCGGAGCATACTCGCCGGAGAAGCAGAAACGAGAGGCAGACATGACATGTGGCGAGGATAACAGACAAAGCGTGAAATAGGAAGCGCACTTGTTAAAGTAAAGGAGGCCATTGATTGAACGAACGACATTGAGATCTTGAGGGTGGTTTGGTCGTTTTTATTAAGTACAAATAAATTTACGGCTGTTGGTCTGAAACTGAGATTCAGAATCTGAGAGGAGATCTAACATACTACTCTGATATGCATCAGTCATCAGATCATGTGTTTCTTTTTTTCTCTTTTTCCGTTTTTAGTTAGGAGGGTAGCCGTCCAACTCCAAGTTGCCCCCAAAATATTGGAGACTTTTCTTATTTGAGTTTGTCCAAAGATTTGGTTTTAATCCATTTTTTAACACTATCAAATAAAATTAAAAAATAAAAATTAATTGATTTATTTTAATTTATAAGAATTTATGAATTTACAAAAATTAACTAATTAATTAACAAATTGATCAAATTATAACAATAAAAATTATTAATATAAACAAAACCGAAAAATTAAAAATTGAACAGAATTAAGTCAATCCAAATTATTAGATATTTTAATTATTGATTTTAACTTTATTGTTAATAGTTTGATTTATGATTGTTGTAATTAATAATTTAAAAAATTGAGCTTAAATATTATAATTGCAATGGTTTAATGTTACATGGTCACAATTGGTTGATTGATGTGATCCATTTATGGGAGAAAAATATTTAATTATTTTAATTTTGAATGAAATTTAATATAATAAATAGTTTTAAAATAATTTTATAAATTAAGAAAAACTATTTGTTGATATATGATTAATGGGTTGAAATACAAAAGTCTAATGACATCTTATTTTAAAATTAATATATAATAAAAATTAAAATATATTTTTGAGGGAATGAATGTTTTTCAATTCACAACACAAGCCCTCCGAGTCACTGAGGTAAGAACATAACCAAACCACGCGCTCTTACAGCACGTGGCTTTGATTAACTACTCTTGACTTCGTCATGTGGGACCCACCAACTCACAACCAAATCTAACGGCGCACAAATCTCGCGAGCATCATCATCGTCGTCGTGATCATCTAGGGTTCTTTTTTGGTTCTCTATGCTCCAACCAGCCTCCCCCACAAAGCTCCTTCCTTTTGAGTGAAGTCTCTCTTTCGCCTCTTTAAATACTTATCTCTTTTTTTTTCTCCGTCTCTGGCGTAGCCTCACGCGCCGCCTTCTCAGCGCCGGCGGCTAAAATTACCTATCCCTTTACCACCTTCCCTCTCCTCTCATATCAAAAAACTTATAAAAAAAAAAGACACTAGAGAAGGAAGATTAAGCACTTCTATTTTGCGTCTATTAGGCTTTTTATCGAACACGTTGCATGAGTAGCTACTATTAGGCTTTTTATCGAACACGTTGCCTGAGTAGCTATTGCTGTTGTTTGGTTGAGTTTGGGTTCCTGGGTATTGATTATTTTTTGTGAATAATAAGAGGAGAGGGAAGAGAAATTAAAAAAAATTAAAAAGTTTGTGTTTTCCTGGGTGAGTAGTAGTCATGGCTCAGGTTCAGGTACCGGTTCAGGCTCAGGGTGTGAACGGCGGAACCGCCAATCCACAGTTTGTGACTACGTCGCTTTACGTCGGCGATCTGGATGTAAATGTTAACGATTCGCAACTGTACGACGTGTTTAACCAGGTTGGGCAGGTGGTTTCTGTTAAAGTTTGCAGGGACTTGACCACCCGGAGATCCCTTTGTTATGGTTACGTTAACTACAGCAATCCTCAGGATGGTAAGGACATTGTTTGTAGTTCGCCTAAAGTTTGGACCTTTTTGGGTCCTGGGTTATTGTAATGTATGTGCTTAGTTATTCTCACGGAGAACTGGAGTGGATTTATACCAATATATGCTAGAAGGAAATATGGTTTGGTGGGTTAACTGTACTAGATGGTCTTGTTTAATTGGTGGATTTAGTTGTCGAGACACGGATACTTTCTTGTTGAGTTTTAGGAGCGCAGTTTTGTATAAGAGTGGCAAAGCTTCAAACTTGACAGAGACAATTTTGTTGTCTTGAATGACATGTGCGACCTAATGTTTTCTTCCACTCTGAAAGATAAGCTCAAATGAAAAACAAAACCCAAAAACTTTCCGTCTTCATTAAACAAGTAACATTGATGTGTAGCGCCCCAGGGTTTTACAGAGAGTGAGGGAAGAGATGAGATGATAAATTTATGTTTGTATGATTTTGATGGCCGGCTTGTTTTGCACATATCAAAAAGTCATTGCTGTAATTTTGTTGAGGGGGTTTAGGTTGGCTCTTTACCAATTCTGTTGCTTTGCTTACTTATCAATTCAATAATAGGTGGCTGTAACTTTCCACTTCCTGAAATATAAAAAATGGACTAAATCCAGAACCTTTTTGTAAGAGTTGATTGCTTGTTGAATGTAGGCTGTTGATTTCAAGCAATTGAAATTGAATTTTTTTTTGGTTAAAAGTGTTTAACTGCATGGACTCTCAGGATAAACAAGCTATGTTATCAATGATTTTAATCTTATGAATTTTTTTCTCTTTTCTTTTTAATATTTCCATCTTTGCACCAACAAGCAAACTCCTTCCCTCTTTCATCCTTTGTTGAATCTGTTGACAGCTGCAAGGGCATTGGATGTTCTCAACTTCACTCCTCTTAATGGGAAGCCCATAAGGATTATGTATTCACATCGGGACCCTAGTCTTCGCAAGAGTGGTGCTGGTAATATATTTATTAAGGTATAGTGCAATACTGCAATGGGAAGCTTTGCTAAATTCATTACTTTGATGCATACTTAATTTCCAGGTTCTCATGTCTCTAATCTGGATGTAAATGACAGAATTTGGATAAGGCGATTGACCACAAAGCATTACATGATACCTTTTCTGCATTTGGGAACATATTATCGTGCAAGGTAGCTACAGACACTACTGGCCAGTCTAAGGGCTATGGATTTGTACAGTTTGACACTGAGGAAGCAGCTCAGAAAGCCATAGAAAAACTGAATGGTATGCTGTTAAATGATAAACAAGTTTATGTGGGACCATTCCTTCGCAAACAGGAAAGGGACACTGTGATTGACAAGACAAAATTCAATAATGTCTTCATAAAGAATCTTTCAGAAGCAACTGATGAAGAAGACCTGAAGAAAACTTTTGGTGAATTTGGAACGATCACCAGTGCTGTGGTGATGAGGGATGGGGAAGGAAAATCCAGGTGCTTTGGATTTGTCAACTTTGAGAATGCCGATGATGCTGCTAGGGCTGTTGAGGCTCTTAATGGAAAGAAATTTGAAGATAAGGAGTGGTATGTGGGGAAAGCCCAGAAGAAATATGAAAGGGAAATTGAACTAAAAGTTAGATTTGAGCAGAGTATGAAGGAGGCAGCTGACAAATTTCAAGGGGCAAACTTGTACATTAAAAATTTAGATGATAGCATAGGTGATGATAAGCTTAAGGAGCTGTTTTCTCCGTTTGGTACAATCACATCCTGCAAGGTACTTGGGTATGAATTTTTGAATAGTATTTACCTGTGTGATCAGCCTTGGAAATTGTAGTGCATGAGGCCTAATAAATATGTTTTCCTACTGATTAGGTGATGCGAGATCCGAACGGGATGAGTAGAGGTTCTGGGTTTGTTGCGTTCTCAACCCCTGAAGAAGCATCTAGAGCTGTAAGTTGTGCTTTCCAAGTATGCACATACTGTTTTGATAGTTCTGTAAGTTTATACCTGTTATTGTCTTGATAGCTTCTTGAGATGAATGGTAAAATGATTGTTAGCAAGCCACTGTATGTTGCACCTGCACAACGAAAGGAAGACAGAAGGGCTAGGTTGCAGGTACCTCCATTCCAGTCTATTGAAGGAATTTATGTATATAGTTATTTCATATTATTCGTAGTTTGCAGTGAGTACTTGTATCCCACACTCTAGATCACAGAGGTGCAACTTGCTCCCTACCTCCTCCTTCTTCCTCTCTATGTGGATATCTTTCTGTGTTGCAGTGATACCTTATTATATTCTATGGTATTGCTCATATTAACAAGTGTTGTACGTATCTTCTCTTCTACAGGCACAATTTTCTCAAATGCGGCCAGTTGCAATGGGACATTCAGTAGCACCTCGTATGCCAATGTATCCCCCTGGCGGTCCAGGTCTAGGACAGCAAATATTCTATGGACAAGCCCCACCTGCCATAATGCCTCAGGTGAATTTCTGTTGGTAATTCTTTTGATATATGTTCTTCAAGTAGCTTTTATGATTATTTCATATGATCACATTGTCTCTGTACAAACTTGTGATTGAAGTGCTGAATATTTGTCAAATGAACTTTTTTCAGCCTGGATTTGGGTATCAACAGCAGCTTATACCTGGTATGCGGCCTGGTGGTGCTCCTATGCCAAATTTCTTTGTGCCAATGGTTCAGCAAGGTCAGCAGGGGCAACGACCTGGTGGCCGGCGAGCAGGAACTGCTCAACAATCTCAGCAGCCAGTCCCAATAATGCAACAACAGGTTGGAATTTTCAGATGGCATCTGTATATTGTTTGTTGTATATAGATAGTGGGGTTAATAATTTCCTCTCTAATGTCAGATGCTTCCAAGAGGGCGTGTATATCGCTATCCTCCTGGTCGAGGCTTACCTGATGTACCAATGAGTGGTGCTGGTGGAATGCTTTCTGTTCCTTACGATATGGGTGGTATGCCAATGCGTGATGCAGCACTGTCTCAACCAGTTCCAATAGGAGCTTTGGCTTCTGCTCTTGCAAATGCTACTCCAGATCAGCAGAGAACGGTAGGGTTTGGACTTATTACTTCTGCAGCTTTCTTAACTGATTTCCTGGGAAGAGATTATGGCAAGTGATTGATTTATAAGAATTTAGGTTTGGCTATCTGAGTGAGTTACATTTGTGAAGTTTATCTCTGTCTGATTAGTCTGCCCACGTACGTTACTTTTTGTAGATGCTGGGTGAGAATCTTTATCCCCTTGTAGAACAGCTGGAACGTGATGCAGCAGCTAAGGTAACTGGCATGCTTTTGGAGATGGACCAGACTGAGGTTTTGCACTTACTTGAGTCACCAGAAGCTCTCAAATCAAAGGTTGCGGAAGCAATGGAGGTTCTGAGGAGCGTGCAGCAGCAGCAGGCAGCTGGTGGCACGGCTGATCAGTTGGCTTCATTATCATTGAATGACAACCTTGTTCCCTAGGTTGCGTGTGAGCTTTCAATATTTAACAAGATTTGAAACCATTTTGGATGCGGCTTCAATACTTTGTTAGATTGATTTCACTTGGTAACTTGGTTTTGATTGATTGTGATTGTTTCCTCAAGTTTGGAGATTAACCTTAATGCTTTGGATTTTGTTGAGTGGAGATTAATGGTGTTTAAGTGGATTTGAAATATTGATTTCCAATTAGGAGAGCAGATCATACCATATGGCTAATTAATTAGTCGTCTTCGGTTGTGCTTCGGATTCTGTATCTAGATAACCTACCAAAGGGGCCAATATGATTGTTCATTTTTTCACAACACGTTGCTTAAAAAGAGAAAAGGATCCGTTAGAACTCCAATTTCCATGGATGTGTTAAATTTGCAGGAACATGACAGCTTGTAGAGTAATATTTTTCCTGGAAACTACAGTATATCCAAAATTATCAACTCACTTCTATCCACTAATACAATAGTACACAAATCGGGTAGGACAGAACATGTATATGCAGCACAAAGACACGTTAGCCTGAAAAATGCTCAAGTAATTTGATATATAATAATGCTTAATTTTTCATTTTCCATTGTCCATGCTGATATATAACATATGCACAAGAACTAGCGAAACATTTTAAAGAAACACCTGAATCGCACAATCTATGGACCCATGCATCCGTTACTTGGCAGTTGGCAAAGGGCCTGAATGAAGATTACAGCCTCCTAACCTACCTAAACACATGCATCATTAACTAAGCCTCCTGACGGTTGGCATGCCTCAATCTTAATCCAATATCCGCTTCCCTATCGTGTCGACCCCATAAATCTGAACTTTGTGCATCAGAGGATGTCCCAGCCTCATTTTGTTTATCTACACCATCTTCTCCAAAGTTGTGGAGCCTTCGACCGACAAGATAGCGGTCATCACGAATTGAGTTGTGAAGATTTGTGAACCAAACATGGAATTTTTTGGCACAGAAGCACATCACGCTGAAGCTAAGGCATCCAAGCCATGATAAGCGGTACACTGCTGAATTCACGACCACTGGATACCCGAAAACAGGAAAGACTCCTTTTGCTAAGACATAAGGCACACACAGTGCTGTCAAAAGTTTCATTATAATCGGGAACACAATCTCCCGAAGCACCCACAGACCTTGCAGCCTTGAGAAACCATCCTCTCTCACCCTCTCAAACTTTATTCTCCAACTCTCATCGACCAATGGCATCATATGATCCAACATAACCTGTAGATCACAAATGTAGGATCAAAAAAGAAAATCATTTCTTTTGCAAACATCATTACTTTCTCATGCAGACCGAGATGCAAATTATTTGAGAACTCACCAATCTAGTCCAGATCTTCAGAAAGATAAGTCCCATAGCCCAGTCCTGATACAGGAGAAAAACTGGGCTTTCATCCACAGGCACCCGCATTGGCACAATCACCAGGAGCTCAAACAGCAGGCCAATCAATAATGGAATCACCAAAATCTGGAAAGAGATAACAATTTGTAAAATTGTGACAAGGTGTTAGGTGCAGAAACAGAGCACTTGGTTTAATCAATAGAGACCTAAAGAAAGGAAAGAAAGGCTTAGGCACTCGTACCCATATAGACAATAGTGCAGAGCTCTTTAGAACAATTGCACACCACTTCCAGATTTGACCAAACAGCGCTGCTGCCCTCTTTGTTCGGATATGTCCGATAAAATATCTAGCTCCAGCTAAAGTGGTCCAGATGACATAGCTTCCAATTATAAAAGCATATATATCTAACAGAAAAGGAAAAACAATCAACAATCTCAACCAAAAATACAAGGACATCTTTACAAAATTATGTAAACAGTATTACCATTGCACTTAATGCCATGAGTTATTGGGAGAAGAGGAATGGCATTGAAAAGGGAACGCCCAATAGATATAGGTACAACTACCAAGGCGGAGTTGAATATAAGAAGAGTCATCCAAGCTATTATCAGCAAGAGAACAATGCGAAGAACAAAGGTGTACCTGCTGAAAGACAAAATTTTAACTATAGTAAATGGCGATCAAATTAAACAACAGCAGAACAGATTTGCACACTTTGACACAACTTAAATAGTGGAATTTTTATATTTAGAAACATACTCAGAATCGGATAGTTCATCACTATCATACTCCTCTGCAGCATTGGAACCTTCAGCTACGAGAATGTCCCTGTTAGGATCATCAGCGGCAGCAAGTCCTTCTAGTGCTCTATCTTGCCCACCTAGTTGCACAGCTGGCACCCTGTCCTGCCTTCCTGGCTCACCATTGATGTCATGGCCACCATTGTCCTCAGGTCTAGGCAGTAAGAAATCAGTTAAACCAAGTACCCAGCCAACTGCTGTAAACCAGTAGCGAAGAAGGGACTTGATTGTAATCCGCAGCTTGAAATGCTCAATGGCAAATGGTATGCAGATTTGAAAAAGAAGTATGTCAGCTGGAATCTCTGTAAATGGATCAGATACCCTGAATAAAATGTCATATGTTAGAAAACTACAATAAAGCATCTCACTAAGATTAGACTCACGCATGGAAAATAGGGAACAAAACCAAGCTTACGAAATGTCCAGTGGGAAAATCGAAGGTGCCATCCGCATGGCAAGTTTGACAGGTAAGAATACCAGCATCACAATTAAGCTTCCATAAACTGCAACAGATAGAAGAACTCTGCGGGCATGTTTATGCACAGGATCATCAATTAAATCACGGAATGGATTGTAGTTTGGATCAGCTGGGTCTCGAAGAAAATACAGCACTCCATTGCGAAGGACCTGCAAGCAGCAACGAGAGACTGTAAACCTAATCCAAACAAAATTTGGAGTGTACAAACCATTGCAGCAAGGTCACAAAGATCAGTACCCCACGAAGTAGGCTGACAAAGATACTTATTTGTAGCATATAAACAATTCCAACAACCCAATGAACCAGTGAACTGGCTAAGGGAGAAATTGAGAAGAATTGAACTCTTTGAGCCATAGTCTTCCCGAACATCCTTATAGTACAAACATCTAGCCACCATCCACACATTAAAGGAAATACCCCAAGTTCAATAACCAGAAGGAAGGCAACCTTAATCATAGTCATCAAATGTCTCATTGCTGCCAAGAACTGCCTCAACAAAGAGGGAATTGTCTCTGCTATAGAAGCAATACCATATAACCTTCCCACGGTCAAAGGTTCACCTCTAGTGTACCGAATCAAAGCAACAATTCCAAGGTAGAAAAAGACTAAGGAGAATACAAACATGTATCCAATAGCAAGAGTTCCTACATCAGAAAGCCTTGATGTGCCAACACTTGCCCCATTCAAGAGGTCTGTAGGAGGTGTAGAGCTTATGTTATTTGAGATCTCATTCATTCCGCTCACATTCACCTTCAAAACATTTGCAACTTGGTTAAGTAGTCCAGCATCCTGTCCTTCAGATGTCAAATTCTTGACAGCAGTTAGGGCATTCTTTAATGTGATATTTGCCAAGGAAAGTGCAGTATCTGTAATTGGCATAACAGTTGACAGCAATGGACCACTTGCAGAAGAGAGAAGCCAAGATATATAGTAGAGTATAATCCGTCCAAGTGAAAATGGCACAAAGATCACAACAACAAGAAATATCATGTTGCTAGCCAAAACCTGCAAAGCAAGAAAACAACAGTTGAAAAGAACTCCCAATAAATAAAATAAAAGTCTAAATTTAATTAGATCTGTAATCATATATTGTTTTCCAAAATATTTTATGATTTCTTAAAGTTCATGGGTATCAATATCCCCAACCATTTTGGACACGCAAGGGAAAAACATATTCACAATTAAATAAAGAAGTAATGAAAAAGAGAAAACAAAGAGCAGATTATAATTACAGTAAATGCATTTTCAACCAAATGGAAAACAGGACCCTGCATGCCGACCAGCTCATCGAAAGGAACATCCTCTGCGCCATCAGCATCATCTAAGCCATCAAACATCTGTTCAACATGAGCTTCAAGACGAGCTGCCTGCATCTCCCACCGGGCAGCAACATTTTCTTCATTCCTTCTAATGACTTGACCAGCTCCAGCAATCCCTTGTGCTCCAGCAGCATCTTCCACATTCGCTTCACCAGCGAAATTCCTATTGCCTTGTCCTGGCAGTTGTCTTGCAGCACGAGCCCCATTTCTATCACCTTCATCTTCTCTGTCGACATCCTGTCCTCCAAGCTCCCTTAAGTGTCTAAAATAATCTCTAAGAGAAGTTGCCCCAAGAAATATAAAAACAATGCTTGCAGACAGTAGAAAGCCATGCAAGCAATCAGTGAGGATAACTGTAGTGGAGATGTGACTTAAAAATAATCTCTGAGCCTCACCAAAACTCCTCACAAAAGCCAAACGCCATATCCAAAATGTTATAAATGGTATGATAAGGAGCCAAACCGAAAGGACAAAGCTAAGGCGCAGAAAGAATTGCAGAACATGGCAGGCCTTCAGTGCCATCCCAACTACAAACTCCTGAAAAGGAAGCCTTGCAGGAGCATTCTCAGCATAAACAGGAGAAAAAGAGAAAGCATGTTTGCAGACCTGTAAAGCACTGAAGGTACATCAATCCAGGTGCCCAGAAGTTTGACAAAGAGACAAACAACACAATATATAATGCAACCCAGTGAAGATATATTAATGAATCAATGGTGCATGACAGAAATGCAAAATAGTCTTCATAGCATGAAAGAATTCCCTTTACCCACATTATGCATTTTACATAAGGCCCAGTGAAGATATTAACGAACCAATGGTACATGACTTAAGTGCAAAATAGTCTAAATAGCATGAAAGAATTCCCTTTACCCACACTTGCAACAGAAAACTGTGATTTTGCATCATTTCACAAGTTCTCTTGAGCACAAGACATTAAAAGGTTAACCTTTTCTATTGAGTTTTATCAAGTGAAATGGATAATTCATGGCAAGTTGACTCCTTCAAACTTTCGTCCCTAAACTATGAAACTTATACTCAAATTTCCCGCGAGCCGCACATGTGCAGCATGTTTATCGTTGCCAGCTGCAAATCTTAATTTTGAATTGACGTTAATGAATCAAAATTACACTAGACAACACTAGACATCTTCCAACAAACTCTCAACTATCAGCATAATTACCAAAAGGGGAAGACAAAAAAAGAAACAGCTCCTTAATGATTCCACCAATTCACGTGCTTTGACACAAGAACATCAAAACAACATCTAATATGTCATACAGAATAACAGAGAGCAAATAGAATAAAAGGACGGAACTTGAAACTCTTCAAAACATTAAATAAAAAAATATTCCAAAGAGAGTATGTAATGTGAACATAAATCAAGACCTCGCACTGACGAGCATTGCTGTGATTAAGCCACTGGAGGAGGCAATCTTGGTGAACAAACTTGATACTACCGCTACAAGCACATGGATACCTCAACGGATTCTCGACGTCTCCAGGGTTCCGGCAAATCCTGCACACATCCTCCTCCTCCTCATCGTCGTCGTACCTCGCCGCCGACGAAACCGACGCCCCGTTACTCTCCTCTTTCTCTATCGAAGTCAAAGCAGAACTCGAAAGAGAAAGCGAAGACGGCGAATTCATCCCATTATTGTTCTCTACGTGGCGGTTGGGCGAAGCCGCCGCGGAGGCGATTTCCATCGGAGAAGAGCAAAATAGATCGAAGAAACGAGTAGAGATATTCTTGTAAATTGTAATTTGGTTTTATTAGCGCCTGTTTTGCTTTTTGTGTATATGGTGTGTGTATCAGGTTCTGAAGCCTGTCGTTTTACTGACGGTTGCGGGTCTGGGGGTTTCGATGATAATAACGAGGAGGTGAGGTAGAAGGTCGGTTTGGAATGACGTGGAACACTGGGATTGGACCTCATTCTTAGGCCCCAAAGGCATCACCGACTATGACTTTTCTTAGGGCAAATTAAAATTTAATCATTTTTCTGTAAAATCCTTTTATTTATCTCATTACTGAACTTTTATCTAATTTCCTTTAACATAATTTTTTAAGTATTTCTCACATAATTGATTCTTTTTTTGAATAAAAATAAATAAATAAACACATGTGAAAAAGAAAGGATGAGGTTTCTCCTGTTTATTTTTAAGGTAAAGGATTTACTGATATTTATAAAAAAATTTAACTAAAATTTAAAATTTTAGAATTTTATTAAAAAGATGATATTATAATAAAAAAAGAAATTTTACTTTTGCAAATTAAACGTTGTACAACATTAAGTAATATTTAAAAAAGAAATTTGATTAAAAATATTAAATATTGATGTGAAAATTTTCTATGTTAGATAAATAAAATCATTTGATAACCATTCATAGAACAAAAGGCAAAGTTATGAATACTGTATTATTATAATTACATCAAAATATTAAATAAAAAGAAAAACAAATATTCATTACTTTGTAAATATTACAATTTATAATAAGAATTCTTGTTGAGGAAACAATCAACTAGAAATGAAATTTGAAACAAAAATATTTACAATTATATTTATATTACATATACAAATTTAACATATAAATCAAATATAACTGAAATTAAAAAAAAGAGGAGAAATAAAAATTGAGAACTTCATTCAATCGAATACCCATTCTAATCGCATTGACCTCAGTTTTTATTTGGTACAAAATCCTTATTATTAAGCAGAGCATCATCATTATCATCATTATCATTCAAATTCAATACACAAAATGACATATTAATATTTTCTCATCCAAGATTATCTTCCAAGTCACTCTCATCTATCAAACCTGGTTCTTAAAAAAATCCAATCCATCAAAAGATATATATGATCAAGGAAAATTGAATCTACAGAACTACTTGATCTATTAAGTATCCTAGTAAATAATAAAATTAAATTATTAAGAAATTATATCCAACTTAATAATGATAATATCATACTTTTTCTAAAAGCTTTAAATTGTATCAATCAAAGATTAACTCGTTCAATCTTTTATGCTCTAAGCTATTTATTTTCTTTAAATTGATGAATTCAAATGTATTCCAATTCTTTTCATATCCCGTTGCACTCACATAGTAACTTAGAATTTGAATTGAAAATATTTGCAAGTTTGAAACACCAATTTCGAATTAGTTCAACCAAGCAATTGTAAGATAACAAAAGTAACATTGTAAATAAAATAAATTGATAATTAATTATGAACAAGTAACAAAAGTGAAAAAAAATACTTAGATTAAGTTTGTGTCTTTGACAAATAGCAATTAGCATCCCAAAATCATCTGAAGCATCCTTATAAATCTTCATTTATGAGCTTCAGAGATGTTGGGACCCGTTTCCGAATCCCAACCTAGAAGCACAAACTTGACGAAAACAAAGCAAACCGATCAAATCCGAAGCGAAAACGAAACGGAAGCAAAACGAATTTCGAAACACAAATCGAAACGAATCACAAGGAACGAATTTTCATAGGGTCCGACATCCGAAACGTGAACATAGAAAACTATCGCGTTGGAAACTTTAGACTTATCCATTCCGAAACCGGTGTATTTTTTTTT
>JAOSBP010000205.1:31927917-31959619 GCA_027563825.1 Erythroxylum mucronatum
TATTTATTTGAAATATATTTTAATTATTAAATCAAATTTTATTTGAATATTTATATATTTTAAATTTAATTATATTTTATAATAATTATTAAATTTTAATTACATATAATTTAATTATAAAATTAAATAAAATTAAATTATTCATAATTTTTATTGATAATTAATTTTAATTTATTAAATATATAATCTTGAATAAAATTATTCATAATTTTTATTAATAATTAAATAATATATATTTAAATGATAGTAAATCATATTATGAAAAAACATAAAGAAAAAACAAAAATCACTTTTTATTATTTTTATAATTTATGAAAACTAGGAGAAACCAAAATAAAAAACATAAACTGGTAACTCAAATAAACAATTTTTTTATTGAATTTGAAAACAAAAACAAAAAATCAAAAGAAAAAAAAAGGAAATAAGCACTTAATATTCTTTTCGTGAAAAAGTACAATATTTTTCAACCATATTTTAAATTCTTAAATTTTGTTCGATCTTTAATTATTTTTAATTTTTAAATCTCTTATCTTATATTGTTAACAAGTTTTAAATTTGATAAAGACCCTCATCTTTGATTGGTCCATTAATGATTTAGTGAGACACCCACAATAAAAAAAAAACCCAATTGTTTGTAATTAATTAGGACTTAAATTAACGTTTCTTATTAGTGAAAAAGACAACCAAAGGCAACGAAACATAGACTTTGTTCTGTCCAAATTTGTCTTCAACTCTTCATGAGTTCTTGTCCTTGCAACTCATAATCAATAGAGTAAGATCCACCTTTTGATGCATCCCGTGCCATTGCATGATAGCTACGTGTACCAAAAAGCCAAAACACCCCACAACACCACCTGGCCACCACCGACCGTCGCCGCCGTCGTCATCACCATCCATCACGGCCAGACCCGTTATCTTTTATGGTAATATTTATGACAAGTGAAAAATAAAAAGGATTACAATATTAACAGTGGTCATGATATATTAATGGATATTAATAATCACAATCAGAATAATCATAAATAAAAACTAATAACCTTTCCTCTCCCTTCCTCTCTATGGCCTAAACCGTAGCTCTCTGTTCTTTGTCCTTTTCTCGATCAGACATTTTCCGCTCTCTCTGCAAAGAGAAAGAGAGTAACCCATTTCAGAGAAAGGGAAAATCTTTTTATAAGTTTAGAGAGTGAGAGAGTGGGAGACAAAACCAGAAGAAAAACCGTAAAAAATAAAAAAAGGAAGAAGAGGATAAAGAAAACGTTTCTGATTCTCTTTCGTTTAAACTACCTTTGCTAGGTATTTTTTGTACCTGTTTTGATTCTTTAGTTCTGTTTGGATCCTCGGAGACTCGCTCAGGTACTAATATTTATCTGCTTGGTCTTTTTTTTCTTGTTAAAAATGGATTACTTTTGGTAGCAACTGTTGGGATTTTGGAATTGGTGTTCTGGTTGCTTAATTATTATGGAATCGTGGATCAAGAAAAAGGATCTGGGTGACCCATGTTTGGGATTGTTCTTGTTTATGAATTCTTTCTTTGGTTTCTTGGCATAGAGTTTTGGGGGATATTTAAATCTGATTTTCGATGCTGAAGTGGGTTGAAGGTGCATTCAATTGGGTATATTTTGCATTTGCGCGAGGCGAAGTGGGTTTTTTGTATAGTACAAAGTTTTGGTTCTAATATGTAATATTCATTGGCCAAGTTTGAATCTTGTAATGGATTATGGATACTGTTTAAGAAGTTGAGATTTATTTGTCAGTATATGGCAATGTTTAAAATGCACCGATTGATACTGTCTTATAACCCATCTTTGGGGTTGGTTAAGTTACTAATGCTCACTATAATGATTTAGTTACAAGAGATCAAACTAAATTTCATTTCCTCTCGTTGTCTGCATTTGTGCTTTTATAACATTCGCATTCACATTATATTTTCTGTCAGTGCTCTGTCACTGCGGCGGGTTAAATTGTTTTACACTCACAATATGTTGAAAAATGATATAGAGAAGTGTTGTAGATTTTCTTTGTAGCATAGTTGTTGCAAAGGCAGCATAATTAAACATGTCATAATGATCAGTAGTCTGTTGTTTCGATTGTAAAACATTGTATGTGATAATTGCCTACGGATGTCACGGTGGATATGGAAGAAAGGTTAGTATAGGAGGTGTGAGAAGAAGAGTGTTCATAGTTATTCTGCCTGCTGTTTCAACCTGGAAATGAAGTGGACAACCCTGGGTTGTCAATGATGTTGGATTAACCAGTCTCCTGCAAATTTTTGATCTGAAAATTTTGATACTATGACAAACAAAATTTTTACTTCCTTAAGATGGTACGGAGTGTGGTAACATGGTGGAGCAATTTTTGGTGCTCTTATGTACGGGTGTGATAATGCTTCAAGGCCTGAGCTTATCTAATTTCTATTTTCATATTTTTGCAGATTCCATGCTGGGAGTTCCTAATAGATGTGTAATATGAACCACCATTCCTGTTGGAAAGTTGGAGTTTCTTTTAGCATCTTAGGCATTCTATTTGGTGGGTAATTTGACTTCGATGCAAAGACAAGTGTGTAGCATTGAAACCTTCTCTGAAGATAACATTGATCCAAGATTTGTTTCAAACAACACTGACATGAGTCATCAGACTTCTTTGAATAACATCCTTAATCCAGTTGAGAACAGGTTCGCTAGTAGTACTGTTTCTTCTGATGAGGCATCATGTGTACATTCTATAAATCACGGTGTTCAGAGCTTTAATGGTTGGAATGAAAGTGAATCTAGCTCTTGCTTTCATCCAGAAAATCGGGCTGTTGATGATGAGATAAAAGTAGAAGAAAGATGGCCTTCTTCTGTAAATGTTCATGCTGTAGTTGGCTCAAGGTCCGAAGAAAGGCAGTCGGGACCTGTTGATGTTCCTAATCTCCCTTTTCCAGAGAGAGTCAGTATTGGTTCTGGTGGAAATCAGGTTAGAAGTGGCCCTTTGATTTTACGGGGTTCTAGCTCTAACCATTCCACACAGAATGTCAATATGAATGCAGGGGGTGTGGGGAATGGTGGAAACACTGGACACTATGAGGCAGCTGTTGCAGGCCCTGAACGTTTACACTTGGGTGGAAAAGAAATTCAGCGGGCATCTTCTTCTGGTATATCATCTGAAGATATTAGTGCCTCATTTTGTAATTCTGAATTTATTACAGAGGAAACTGATGGTGGTTTGGGGTCTTCTCATGGAGGCTGGGGATCATCTTGCAAGAGAAAGGCTCTTGAAGGTACTTCTGCACATTCTTATGCTGGTGGAAGTTCAAGTTGCTTTCCACAAACTGAAAATGATGTTTGGCATACTGGTTCTACTCATCATAGCACTTCTAGCAATGTAAGTTTGTCGACCACTTCAAGGAATTCTCCTAGTTTTAGTAATCCGGAACAGTTTAACCACAGAAATGTTTTTGGCATGAGAGGAGTATCTTCTGATGCCTTTCATTCATCAAGTGACTCCGGAAGTTTAGACCATCTCAGACATTTAGTTAGAAGAGTAAGTGCAGGACATCAACAGGAAGCTGCACCATTCACTTTATCAACAACAGGAGGTACCAGGCCTTCTAATTATTTATCTCTGGGCTTGAGATCAACTTCGCCAGCTTCAAACTCAAGTGCTTCTCAGGGCCAATCTCATAATATGCGTGCATCTGTTTCATCAAGAAACTCATATCCTTTACCTTGGAGTGGGGCTTCCTTCTTAAGATCTGGAACTGCATCAACTTCTCCTATTCCTGGAGAGAGAATTGGTGCACTGAGAGAGGAAGTAAATTTAAGAGGCACCCATAGAAATAATGTAGATCATCCCATGTTTGTTCCTGTTTCTGAGATTAGAAACATTGCACAAGATTCAGCAGGATGGAATTTGTCCACCGGAAATATGAGCACTTCTGGCAATCCTCATTCTAGTAGAATTACCCCTTCAAGCATCCATCCGTTGCCCACTCCTATGTGGTTCCCACATCCTGACCACACGGCACATAATCAGCAGAGATTCACAGAATTTGCTCCCTGGTCTTTGTTTCCATCTATGGACTCTGAATCTGAAGGTCTCAGCAGTCATTTTCCTTCCTTGTCATCTGGACCTTCTGCTTCACCACAGGAGACTGTCATGCCATCTGCTTCCACTAGCCATGGACACAATCAATCACTTACAAGGTCTGCTTTTCTGATGGAAGGACAAGGTGATGATGTCCTTGGTATGCCTCGTTCATTGAGAGCCTTAGCTGCTGATATTGAAGGGAGACACCGCTTAATATCAGAGGTTAACTCTCCCTCCCTCCCAATTTTGTGTGCATGTATTTGTGTTCTCTTCTTTACTGTCCATCCTTGTCTGTTGTTTCTGTCAACTTGTCTAACATTTCACAGGTCAAACTTTGATGATAAGATCCTCACATGTACAATGTGGACTATAAAATTTGCAATCACTATTTTGATCACTATCCAGCTTTTTACTATTCTCCTCTGATGAATAAAAGATGGGATTAAGTGCTGATGTTCTGAAGTGACTTATTTGCATCTGAGAATATAAAATAATTATACATGCTGACTGGATTCTTTTTTTCTTCTGGAGCTTAAAATTGTATACTAATGGGATGTGCAGAATGGGTTGAAGTTCTTGTGCATAGGTTAATTGAAGTAGTAGCATTTGGTTCGTTGCTTGTTCATTCTTGCCGATAATTTACACTTGGACACTTATCACATTTGCAATGATGACAATGCATTGTTCTCTGATTGATTTCAAGAATTATATTAGTTAATTTTGGACTAACATTTTTTGTTAATCTCTGCTTGCCAGATTCGTCAAGTCCTGAATGCCATGCGCAGGGGTGAAAACCTACGAGTTGAGGTTTGGTTGATTCTGAAATTTTTTATTCATGATTTCATCGTGTCCTCTTGTGACCATTAAAACTATTTGGCCATTGCTTTGGCTGTAATGCACTCAGCTTACTCAGAAACTTGCACCACACCCACCTCTAGTTACATTAGATAATTCATTTCTGATGGTAAAAATTTATCAAGCTGATGTGAACCTGTGTGTTATGAAAGTTATTTAGATAACTATAAGATTTCTTGTTCACCCTAGGTCCCCGTTCGAACTTAAAAAAACAAAGCTAACAAAAGCATTACTAGATATTGAAAAATAAGTGGGAGTTTGTCCCACATGAAAAGAATATAGGGCTTTGAGTATGCATATAAGCCTAGTAAGTTATTTCCTCTATTATTAATTGATTTTAGGATGGAACCTTATTTGGGCTTGTATGTGCTCAGTTTATTTGGGCTCAATCTTACAAAATTTAACATGGTATCAGAGCAGGTTGCTCTTAGGTTAGTCGTCACTACCTCGACATGATAGACTGTGTCACGTGTTGGGCCTTAAATTAACCCACACCTACACGTGAGGGGGGCGTGTTGAAATATAAGTGGGAGATTTTCCCACATGGAAAGAATATATGGCCTTGAGCATGCATATAAGCCTAGTGAGTTACTCCTCTTATCAATTGGTTTTATGATGGAACCTCATTTAGGCTTGTATGTTCTCAGTTTATTTGGGCCCAATCTTGCAAAATTTAACACTAGCTAAGGGTGGATTATAGTGACACTGTTATGGCACAATCATCTAGACGTGAGCATTACAAGGTGAAAGAATATAATTTATGATAAGATTCGTGAGTTTATGACTTTGAGTTTGTTCACAAGGAGCCGGATTTTCTGAATGTAGTACTTTCCTTGACATGTTCTTTGTAGATTTGGTTTGCAAGCAGAGGGGGACTCCAAGCTTACTTTTTCTTAGATGCAGGTTTATTTGTGTTGTTTTAAACAATGTTTTTGAATTGTCCTATAGCATGCGATTTTTTATTTGTGATCCATGAATTCACATGGAGAATGGAAAAATTCCCATCCCTTATCACTAGGAGAAAAAGTAATGCAGCGTGGAGTGCCTGCATTCCTAAAATCTTATTATATTTTCTCTTAGTTGAAGCCTTTATGTTCTTAAAAGGATGAAATTGCTCCTACTTGCATATGTTGAGAGGTGCATCCAAATTTGCTCTTTTAGATGAGTTTCTTATGATCATAGGCGCCATTGACCTTAACCCTCCCCTTCATCTTTCCTTCTACCGGTGAATCAAATTATGTCTTTTGACCTGATATTCAATGATACTTCAGGATTTTTTGCTTTTTGATCCATTCATATATCATGGTATGGCTGAAATGCATGACCGTCACAGAGATATGCGCCTTGATGTTGATAACATGTCTTATGAGGTAATGATTGGATAAATGATTTTTCAGCTAGGAACATCATGTATTCTCTTATTATAATTCAGTGCAACTTCTCAGGAATTGTTGGCATTGGAAGAGCGCATAGGGGATGTGAGCACGGGGCTTAGTGAGGAAACCATTGTGCAGTTAATGAAACAGAAAAAGCATTTGGCTATTGCACTGGAATCCCAGGCGGATTTGGAGCCATGCTGTATCTGTCGGGTATGAGTTACAAACTACTTCGATCATCGGTGGCTCTTTATCATTCGGTTTAATTGTTCGATCAATGTCTTAACTTTGTTTGATTCTCATTATAACAGGAAGAATATGTGAATGGGGATGATCTTGGCATGCTAGACTGTGGTCATAACTTCCACTCCAACTGTATCAAACAGTGGCTAATGCAGAAAAATCTATGCCCCATTTGTAAGACGACAGCTCTACCTACTTGAGGGTGAAAGTTGGTTCTTGCAAATGAATCATTTAACCCAACAAGTTGGGTGAATGGTTTGCTCATGATACCCCTTTCTTTTGTTGGTTTAAAAACATTCTTACCTGCTCATGAACTTGCACCCTTTGATGAATGTCGCAGCTGTGTGCTATTAAAATTGTAGCTCAACAGATAAAAAGGGTTGTATCCAGTACCTCAAAACTCATGAAGATATGTGGAATAAAATCTGACATGGGACTGTAATTTTACATTGTTAAACAGCTGCTTTCATTTCATGATACAAACTTCTGCTTAGCATTTTCTTTTTTGTTTTTTTGGTGAAAGGGAATTAAGAGAAAAGAGACCTAACGCTTTAAAACGGTAATAGAAGCATCATTGGCCAGAAGTTGGCGAAGTCCTGGAGCAGGAATCTTCCAAATAGATCAGCGTTGCGGATGAGAAGCACCTTGCTTTGCTAAAAAGTCAGCACATTGGTTACCCTTCCGAAGCGTACGAACAATAGAGCAGTCCAATTCTTGCTTCACCATATTCCTGGTATCCTCAATGACGTTCAAGTATAGATGATATCGAGTACATGATCCCATGACTAGATTAATGGCTTCTCGTGAACCTGATTCAACCACTATTCTTCTATATCGACGTTGCCAAGCCAAGTCTAGTCCATGCTGTATTGCTAGAAGCTCAGCAAGCATGTTAGTGGCGTGTCCAATGAATCCTGAGTAGCCAACTAGTCAGTCCCCTTTCTCATTACGTAACAAACCACCAAAGCCTGTAGCACCTGGATTACCAGCCGAGCTACCATCCACATTAAGTTTAACATACCTTGGTGACAGAGCCTTCCATGCAACCCATTTGCTCGATTTTGGAAGTGTAGCCAACGGGAAAGCACGGTTGCACTCATCAAAAAGCCTCAAGAACACCGAAGTTGTCCAACAGAAGACATGACTTCTTGCTGGATTACCTATTTGTTTCTAGCACACCAAATAGTCCAAGCCATGACAATGAATTTTAGCACATGGTGAAAAGGACGCGAAGAGTCGAGAGCATGAGAGTATAGCCAATCGTCTAGATTAAGTTTGAAGAAAGAATCCTCTACCTGCCCATGGATGGAGACCCACATCATCTTCACCCAAATGCAATCTCTCAGAGCATGGATATGGTTTTCCCACCCTTTACCGCACCTGTGACAGCAGGGAGACGAAGCCATTCCCCGTTTATAACGCAGCTCGTTCGTAGGTAAGCAGTGCCAACTAATATGCCAAATAAAGAAGCGGAACTTCTGATGGATATTAAGTTTTCAAATCCGCGTCCAATGCTTGTTAGGAGTAGGAGGATGAGGCAAACGGGTAAGAAATTTATATCCTGATTTCACCGTGTATTGTCCAGCTGTCGACTCCCCCCAAATTATCGAATCCTTAGCCAACCTTGATCAAGAGACGGGAACCGCTATGATAGAATGATACACATCCGACCCTAAGGGTGCGTGTAGTCGAGAGAGATCCCACATGTCCCCCGCCATTAAATGTTGGTCCTGACTGTCGATTTGGGATAACTGTCTACGTAGTGTGTAGTCACTAACCTAACGATCATTCCAAAGCAAAATGTTAGGCCCATTCTTAACTCTCCAAAGGAAGTCATCGCACAAGTAAGGAATAGTTTTACATATAGCTTTCCATCCTGGAGAAGCGGTGGGAGAGATTGTACAGGTAAATATAGAAGCAGTCCGTAAATACCTACTCTGCATCACCTCAATCTAGGGTTTCCTATTATCCTAAGAGAGATCCCAAAGAAGCTTGCTGAGCATGGCTATGTTGTTATCACGAGCCATACGGAGTCCAAGGCCGTCCACAGCTTTGTGACTACAGACGGCTTCCCAATGCAATAAGTGAATACCATTACCCATAGCATTTTCTTTGAAATCACTCAATTTATTTGCAAGTTAGGGATTGAGCAATGAGTTGTATTTCCTCTGACCCTTCTTTAGGCCTCATATCCTCCTTCAAGTTACTCTTTTTGCTGTTTTTTGTTGATAGCTGAACTCCGGTTAGATACATACAATGTGCTAACACTTTATAGATAGACAAATAACGGTAGAGGTATATGGTGTTTACTAATGACGTATACACGTTTTCTTTGTTTTATCTTGTAGCTGGTGCAACCTTTCCTTGAGTAGGGTCCTTACCAATTGAGTCAGGCATATATTTTTAGACTTTGTTGTATTAACTATCATGAAAAATGTTGTCTTCTGATTAAAATTTTAATAAAAATTATAAGGATAAAAATAAATATTTGTGCATTTAAGCTAGTGACATTTAAAATATTATCTTTTATAATATTTTAAATGTCAAAATTGAAAAATATGAAAATAAAGATAGGTCCAAGTATAACTATATTTTGTAATGTCTTTTATAAAAATGTTCTAATCCCGATTCATTTAATCACTATAAATTTTTTAGTAATCATATTTTAGTAAAATATGCAAACATCTTTAAATAATATATCATTATAAAATAATTTTTTTAAATATACTAAAAGATCAAAATATTTGAAATATTTTATTCAAACTATAATAATAATTATTTTTATGTATAAAAGATGAATAATAAATGACCAAAATTTCCTGTTATTTAAGTAGTTTTATAATCTTTAAAATTATAAAATTTTCATTTTTCATAAAATCTTTTCTCTCATACTTCATTTAAAAATAGTAATGGTAAAGCAAATAATCCAACTTAAACTAATTAAATCGGGTCAAAATTAATAATTTATTATAGTTATATAAACTATAAGTTTCAGTCATGATTAATTAATATGTTCGAGTAAGGTTTAAGAAAAATGTTTTAAAAATTAGACCGAACATCGAACAGGTCGAAGGAAAAGTTTAAGGTTTAGAGATTCAATCGTTAATGAATCGCTATAAAACCAGTATTTAATAAATAAGAAGTAAAACTTATAACAAGTAAAACTAAAATATTTTATTGAAATAAAAATACACCAATGGCTACTATTATATAATGAATTAATAATAAATAAATCTGAGTCTAATATAATTATTAAAATAACAATAAAAATCAAAATTGTATACCTGAAGGAGGTTGTGTCTTATTATTGTCAAAAGTTTCAAATTCTCCAGCGCTATTTAAAGATTCATAAACTATGCTTTTGAGAAACAAGTGTTTAAAGTTAAAAGTGAATAAAAGCACGATAGACCGAGTTCGTTGCGTATTAATTAACAACTGAGTTAGGTATTTATGTCAATATTATTTAATTTGTCAATGTGCGGTATTCATATCATATATATATAACATAAATTTAAGATAATAGATTATTTTATAATAAAAAATTACTTTTTTTTCAAGAATTATAAAAAAATTAAGATTTTTTTAAAAAACTATTTAAACTAGAGAGCTCCGTATTTTTACCTAAAAATAGGAATTAAGACAAGTATTAACTTATAAACCACTTATTTTAAACAAATTATTCCATAAATTTACATATTTAAATTAAGTAACCAGACCGTTTGGGTCAATTCAAACAAACTTCGTGTTGTGCTTATCAATTATCGTTACTTCTTCCATTCAAAAAGCATGCAAAACCTTGTTCGTGTGAGTTCCACCACTAAGCAAATGGTGTATTAGTTTGACAGCAAACAGAGCAGAAAAGTGCAAGACATACATAATTCTGTGTTATTATGTTTTGTAGTGAATGAAAACCAAAAGAAGCCTACACTTGTAACGCAATAAATAATTATCCTAAACAAATCATGATGAAGTCACCTGACACTCAATCATTACATTTGCATGTAACGCTCGCATCTCATATTCCTAAAATAATGAACTGTTTTTGTCAGTCACAAGAGCTGCATATTTGTTTTCTTTCTTTAGATCAAGGTAAAAACGAACATATATCATCTTTTTGCTCCCATGCAGTTAATCTCATAGTTTTAAGACAGAGCAACTCATCAGAACTTGGTCTTACAGATTGCTTAGCTAGGTTCAATCTGTCTCATGACAACCCTAGGCTAGGAGAAAAGGAAGATGAAGAGAAACAAGTTCCGCATATTGCTGCCTGTTGAAACATTCCTCAAACTTTGACTGATTAAATTTTGTACCTTAGTTAAGACTGTACTTGGATTTTCTTTCCAAATATGGCAGATGATGCCTAGGTTAGAAAGGGTAAATTAATCATAAAAGAGATAGATACAGTTCAGGCAGGTGGGGCCTGTCATATATACAGTGTGGAACACCACCATAAAAAAGAGAAGAAGTCTTTATTTTGTAGCTTATGTTTTCAGTTTTTGTTTTCAAGTGTAGTAACGGCATCACCTTATGATTGTATTTTGGCCATCTTCCTCTTCCTTCTCTATCTCTTTCTCTTCTCATTCTCTCTTTTAAAGCCTTTATATACTGCCTCTCTCTTTCCTTGCTTGTATCATACTACTTTCTCTCTTTTATCTTTTCATATTTATTTCTGTCTGTCTGTTTCCCTCTGTAATAAGCTTGGTCATGTCCGGAGACGAAGAGCACGACAGCTTGTTCTGGGAAAACCAGACATGGGATTGTTTAACGAACTCTGATAAATCTGGCGGTAGTGGAGATTACTCAGGAAAGAAGTGTTCTCAACCATTGGGGTCGAGCTCCAATAGTCCAACAGTATTAGGAAAAAAAGTGGCAACGATAAGTAAGAAAAGGGTACAAGAAGAATCACACAGAAACGGCAAAGCAATCGCCAGTGAAGCTAAAGAAGCCAAAGTTGGTGGTGGTAGTGGCGGTGGAGAATCAGATCATGAGATGCACATATGGACTGAAAGAGAGAGGAGGAAGAAGATGAGGAACATGTTCTCTAGTCTTCATGCTTTGCTTCCACAACTTCCTCCTAAGGTAATAACAGTTCACTTTACAAAGTTCAGGTGATAATCTTGGCCCTAGGGCTCTATACACTTCTTTGATCTTGTTTACCATTTCTTTGTTTTGTTATAAATTAGAGAATATATCTCATATTGAGTTTTGCTTAATTTCCCATGTCTTTATACAAAGGAAAAGGGCCTTTTTCTACTCGTTTTTTCTTCTTTCCAATATGTATCAATTTTCTTTAGTGTGTAAGTTAGTTAGAGAGGAGGATGGCCATTTCTTATCTTTTTCTTCTTTTCAATCTTTTCCCCTCATCTTGAAGAGAAAATCTTTTGGCCTTACTCCACAGAATCTAGCTAGTTGTCCTTGTAGCCATAGTATATGATCTTGTTTTACCAACAACATCTCTAGTGTCTCTTGTACAATGTTCATGCGGAAGAACATTCACATTTCGTTAAAGATCTCTTCTTTTGTCTGAATCCCTTTTGAGTACACGTATAGAACGCTTGGTTTGAGATAAGTTCAAGACTTGAAGTCAAATAACAAAAATTGCACTGAAGTTTTAAGGGTTTATACCTATTTTTCCTTAGTAACCCTATAATAGTTTTAGAGCTGGACCTAAGCAGAAGCTGTTTACATCTTGTATCGTTGGAAATTTAGCATATATTATGTTCCTAATTAACTTGAGATGGGATTACTATGTAAGTATTTCGAGCATGAGATGCTATGATTTGCAATTAATTGAAAGCTAGTTTCCAAATCCCAAATGACAATTTGAAGTAGACAAATATGCCAAATTGACAACATGAAAAGAATTCACCAACTAACTTGTGATCTTGTCTAATTTATTATGAATACGATCTTATATTTCCAATGAAATTAAGAAGTTTCCATATGGTAAAGTGTTTGTTTGGATCCCTAATTTTGACAATTTTGCACAGGCTGACAAGTCCACCATTGTTGATGAAGCTGTAAACTACATCAAAACCCTACAGCAAACACTCCAGAGGCTACAGAAACAAAAGCTTGAAAGGCTACAAGGAGCCACGGCGACATTTGGTTACAGTCCGTCTCTAACTACCTCACAAAACCAGTCAGACTCGAGGGAGGCCTTCTTAGCTGATCTAGGGTCCACAAATAACCTGTCAATTACTGCATCAAAACCTGCAAACTTGAATGCTTCCTCAATTTTAAGGTATCCTGTGATCTTTCAGACGTGGACTTCCACCAATGTCGTCCTGAACATTTGTGGGGATGAAGCTCAAATCAGTATATGCTCTCCCAAGAAACCAGGTCTCTTCTCTACCATCTGCTATCTGTTGGAAAAGCATAACATACAGGTGATGTCTGCTCATGTTTCCTCGGACTTCACTAGGAGCATGTACATGATTCAAGCTCGGGTAAGTTTCTTGTCATATACATATATACTTCTACTCTTCAGTGAATTTGACACTATTCTTCTTTCAGGTTGTAAATTAATTAGACAAGATCATAGTTTAAGGGAAATACTATTATTCTAATTGCTCTTTCAATCAATTAATCTCATCCACAAGATACCATTCTTTACCCGTCGCACCCAAAACTATAACATTCCCGTATGTCTTTTAATATTTCATGTGTAAGTTAACTTGGATTAATGAAATGGCTCAATGAACCCATCAACGTGGTCGTTAGTTATAGAATGTTAAAGTTGTAATAAGTCTTCAAAGTACAATGATATAAGCATTCATAGTAAAATATAGTACAATGGGCTGGTCTACTAAGTTTATAGAAAACTCAAAAGAAATCATGATTCTATAAACTAGGGTTTCGTGTTCACCAACCAAGTTGGTCGTTGGTAGTACAAGCTTAGACTGCTGTTTCACTCGCCTATATGTATATATTCCATCAATAAGCAAAAACAGCTCCAGAATTTCGAATATAAATTTAGGGAGATCAATTCAATTATATATATATACACACACACAGAGGGATACATATATATTGTCAATTCTAACATTAAGAACATCAAACAGGCAAATGGAGCTTATGATCGGTTCACAGAGACTATTCCAGCAGAAGAAACGTATAAACAAGCTGCAGCAGAGATAATGTGCTGGGTCACTACCTGAGATAGCATACCCTCGAACCATGAAAATGTTCTTTTAATCATAGGAATTTATCCAAAAGGTTTTTTCTTTGACAGCATAAATTTTTATATAATTACAAGCAAATATATGTGATAAAGAATGCCTTCCTGATGATATATCGAAGCAGATTATATATTTGCTGGTTTATGTGATCACTATAGGTTTTTTATATATATGTAAGCAGTGTCCATCGCCATTACTTGTCAAGTAATTTTCAAAGTGAGCTTCCTGACACATTTTTAGATGCATATATAATATCCAAAACATGCATACTCAGAATTTAATTAGTTCAGGTTTCAGAGTTCATCCACTTTCAGCTCCCAGGTTCTTTTCGATTATAAGTAGGCAAATCAGACATGTTTCCTTCTTAGGGTAAGAAATTTTGTCTTTTTGTTAAGCTAAAGCTCGTCTGCATAGAGAAAAAGGGCCTAGCCCATGTGTTGAATCCCTCAGACTCAGAGGTCGAATTCCAATTTGCATGCGAACTCCGTAGTTTTGTGGTTAAAAGGCAAGGTTGCGGCCCACAGTACTACTCCAAGGCCTTCAAACGAACATATTCAAGGACAGTTGGCAATTTCACATTTGGAGGCTCGTCAGGTTTTTCCTTTGCTCTTCAAAGATTTAAAACAAAAGTGACAATGAAAATGTAATCTTAGTATAAAACTGTTAATCTTTAACTAAACATTAATGTCAATCATGATGGATTGGATGGTTCTTGGTTTAATATTATGCTAGTATGTTCTGGCAATACCTGGAAAATGGAGCACCATGACAAGCAGTGCAATCTCAGAATAAGAAAAGTTTGGATCTGTATCAGATATTATACTTCACTATTTGGTACAGTGATGAAAAGAAAGTTCTAAGATTAAAGCATTTGTTGTTTCTTTTTCTCTAATACTGTTCACCCAAAGGTCAAATACCTTCCTTTTGCTTTCTTCTTTCCAAGTTACTTTTTCTTTTCTGTTGTCAACTGCTTTATCTAAGATTGCTTACCAAAGCACCAGAGAAGTTATTCAAGCAAAAGAAACTGTGTTAATTAAGGAGTCTGAGTGAAGTACACAGCCAATGAGTTTAGGTCAGGGCGAAATTTTGTTATGGTGGTCCTGTGAATCTGAAACGATTAGGGGAAAAGAAGTTCATGTTCATGCTTTCATGTCAATGCACATGCCATTGTCCTTCAATGACCCTGAGAGATATTGGAATCCTGAAGCGCGGTAACAATCAGGTGAAACAGAGAACTGAACTAATGGAGGCCTTGGGAAGAAGACAATGTTTGTGGATAATGAATCTAAGGGATTGAATGGTGGTAACCATAAGCTTGGGGTTGGTGGGCACCCATTGTTAAAGAGAAACGAGAGCTTGAAAGAGAATCTTAAAGCAAGTATGAGAACTCTTCAAACACTTCCAAATTCCAAAAGCTAAAAGAACCAACACATTAATTATTTGGGACCCAAATGTTTCGTATCAAAGGGGTTGAAAGACAAAGGGATTTCAAGTCTGTTCCTGTGAGTTGCGACTTTTAAGGGTAGAAATCGAAGTTTGGTTTGCAGCATGTGAGCAAGTGTAGCCATCACTACAAGGATGGAAGATGAACAGAGGCACAGAGCCACCCATCGCCATGTGACTCCCAACCCCAATGCCAATCCATAGTTTATATTCCCACAAACATGTGACTCAGTCCCGGTGGTCCAGCTAGCGGGAGGACCCCTTTCAAGTGTCTCCCACCTTAGAGGAGCTCACAGGTTGGCTGACTCCTACAATTCACCTAAACACCTTCAAGTGTCTGATAAAAAGGAAAGTAACTTAGATTTATCAACACTAATCCAATTGAATAAAATAAGGCATTTATACAGATTTTGTGTTATTGCATCTTCAAATTATCATCTCCTGCATCCTCAAGAATCTCTACTGTTATCTTTGCCATGCTAAAGTTCTAATATTAATGCCAAAGTCTTGAACCGGAGATTGCTAAAATGGAGTTTCTCTTTCAGCACGAGATTGTTTAAAAACCAAAAAAAAAAGTACCACAGAAATTGGTTCGGTCAATTTAACAGCAAAAATCTTGAATCGACCAACTTTTCGGTTTAGTGTTTAACTTTCTAGTCCGATTTAATTTAATAATCATTGATGTTAAAAATCAACCAGTTTATTAATTAATCGATCAGTTTTTTTAAACTATCGTTTTTATAAATCCGATTAATTTTTATTTAAGAATTTCTTTTTTCAATTAAACTTTAAACTTTAGTTTCCTTTAATTACTTTCAAATTCTTTAATTTTATTCAATTTTAACCAGTTTTATGACGGTCCTTTTTTTTTGGATTCGAGGAAACCCCGTAGGTGGGCCAAGCGAGCACACCTATCCGATGGTCCAACTAGCACACCACCACACAAGCAGGCCAAGTGGGTTCACCCCATCATTGAGGGCCCAACTAGTTCTCCACCTACAGGTAAAACCCTAACTGTCCCAGGCTCTTACAAGAGGGGCTAGCATGGAATCGAACCCGAAACCTAACTGAAGTCCCAGGCTCTTACAAAAAGGGCTAGCATGGAATCGAACCTGAAACCTAACTAAAGTCAAGCATCACTCTCAACCGTCGAGCCACACCCCTTGAGAGCTACGGCCTAATATTAGTTGAACGGTTTAAACATTAAATCTTTTACTTTACTGGTTTAACTTTTGGTCGAAATTTTAAAAATCTTAGAGTTTAAAATTTTGAGTTAAATTAAAAAATGTAAAGAAATTTTTAACTTAATAAAATTCTTATATATGCATTAAGATTTATAAATATTAGTTAAATAACTTATTTTAAATATATAATTTATGAATTATTTCAATATTTGTTAAAACAGAAACTATGAATTTCATAAATTCAAAAATTACATACAGAACTTCAATTCTCTCTATACACCGAAACTAAAAGCCTAAATTTGTCAAATACTCTTTTTTCCCATCAAATTATCATTTAATTTCCATCAAAACGACAAGAGGAGATAGAAAAAAGAGCATCAAAACGGCACAACCTCGCTGCAAACAAAATCGTTAGAATTCCCAACGGACTCATCGGGCCACGAGTCTCTAAGCAGCTTAAGCAACATCTGAGCCTTTCTCTTTGCCCTGTCCGTACAATCGCTTTGAACCAGCAGCAACAGCTGCGTCAATACTCCGGCAGCCACCGCCTCTTTCCGGCTATCCTCCGCTGCAGTGCATAGCGCCAGCAGCGCCCCCGCTGCGTACTCCGTTGCTCTGTCCGATATCTTCAGGATCGTCTGCACCAGCAGGGGCACTGTCAGCGCGTGCGCCGCAAACGCTGTGCAACCCGCCGGCACTCTACATAGCAGCTCGATCGTCGCCAGAGCCCTCTCGGCGTCACATTTGTCGAAATCCGCCAATCTGTCGATCAGCGCAGACGCGGCTCCGGCTGCAACCGCCTTATGCCGTGTCTGTTTCGTGAGGCACAAAGCGAACAAAGATTTTATACCTATCTTCAAAGCCCTTGGATACGAGATTGGATTCTTTAACATATCGATCACTCCTTCGAAGATTTCTTCTACTCCGCTTATCTGTGCTCTAATTTCGGGCGACCTCGTTCCTGCCACCGCCATTTCGATAAGAGCCGCTGAGTTGACTCGGACTTCGATCGAGGAATGAAATAACAGATTCGCTAAATAACTGATTCGGTCAGGTTCAGAAGATATTGAGACGCACTCCAGTTCAGTAAGAGGAAACATGACTAAGAGCCCGAGTGCTTCGTGGTGTAATTCAGCAGATGTCGAACCGGAGTTGTGAAAGAGTAGGCTGATGAGGATCTCAGGTGCGTTTTGTGAGGAGATAACAGCCCGGTTTTTGTCCGAGTCACGAGCGAGTCCCCTGAGCCGGCGGAGAGCTGAGAGGCGGGAAGAATTCGGGTTTGTTCCAGAAGATGCTTGGTTTAATAAAGATCGAACCAAACCGGGCTCGGCAGGTTGTTTCGGTGTTGGGATTCGCTCGACGCCGAAGGACCTGTTGGCGACGCACCAGTCTTGGATCAGACGACGGAGAGTGTGGTTGGGGATGAGAGTGAAGTCAGTGAGTGGAGCTCGAGTGACCGGGCAGGTTGTGTTACCGGTTGCAACCCACGACTCGATGCTGGTCCTGTCGTAAGTCTGACCAGTACAGACGGTTACAGGGTCGCGCATGAGCTCGAGCGAAATCGGACACCGGAAGTGGTACGGTATCTGAATGCCCAAGTCCAAAGGGTCAAGGCTTCCAGGCATAATTTCTTTTAACCTGAAACAGGGTGTAAAAGAAAAACGGACACAGAAGAACAGAGACAAGAAGGTATTGGTTTGGTGGTCTGTTGTGAATTCAGGGAAGGCCTGAAAATTCTCTTTCAGATTTGTCGAGACACATGGTTTGGTTTTTATCTTATACGATGAGAGCTAAGCTGGGCAGGGGCTTATCTGACCACACGTGTGGTAGCATTTACTTACAACCTAACCTTAGTTGGGAAAAAAGGAGTAGCACACAAGTGGTTTGGTATGGTCAAATGAAACTTGTTGGGTCCCACATCTCCATAATCCAGTTCCTGTTTACGTCAAATATAGTAATGTAATCTTCGACCCAATTACTTGCTCGTTTTAGTGCTGTAACTATTGTTTAGTGGTGCTGTTTTAACTTTACCTTTTCATGTGTAGTGAATCAAACTGTGAACGTTGAGAGTGCAACAGCATTATGTTAACACATCCTTTACAGTCTGGTGGTGCGTCCAATCCTGCTTTGTGATGAAAAAGGTACCAGTTTTTCAAAAAGGGGAAAGTCTTGAAGTTGAATCCTTCCTTCCACCAAATTACTAGACATAATCCCAAAATTGCCTTATCTACTAGGATTCCATTGCCAATAATCCAATAGTGGCTAGCGAAATTAACAAGCAAATTTCAACTCAATTATTCTGGTCAAAGACACCAGTGCAACTGATGTGACAAAGGTAATGCAACCATGTTCGAGTGATGCAACGAAGCTTTTGCATCAAGGTGTGGGGGAAGGGTCCAAAAAGACAGACTAACTTGTAATAAAAGCACTTGAGAGCAATAAGCACACAAAACATGGAGTGGTACTAGTACTAATTGATAATAACCAAAAAGACTGTAGCAACTGAATTGTCCATTTATCTTAACAGTTAGGTTTGGAGGAGGTGGCAGTCAAAGGTCAAAGATGAACAGATTAAACAGAATGTGACGGGGTCCAGGTTGTCTTCCCCCCCACCCCACCACTTTATTACGAGCCAAAATAAATAAAAACATCAATAATGTAGTTTCTTCATAGAAGCGATCCCCATACAAACACGTACGTGGACGATGTTGATTAAGTGGGACCATGGTGGGCAGTCGGCTATCTGGTTTAAATGACCCCTAAAAATCAGTCCTCAATTGAATCAATGAAAATCGGTAAGAATCGATCAATTGATCGATCGAACCGGGGCTGGTCGAACCGGTTTGACCACTGGTTCAATAAATTTTTTATTTTTTTTAAATTTTTTAAATTATTTGATATATTTTTCTAATTTTTAAAATTACTAATATTATATATAATTATTGCATAATTATGACGTCATACCGATTCGACCAGTCGTTGAACCAGTCAAACCGGTGACTAATAAAGCCTCCGGTTTGACGTCCGGTCCGAATTTCAAAACCTTGAATGAGACCTACTTTTCAGAATAACCGAATCGGTGGAGTGGGAGATATAGAACTAAAAGGTTTTGTGTTTGAATTTTTCTACTTACGCTCTTTTGATTGAGCATATCGCATAGGATTTGTCTAGTGCGAAATACCCGATTGACGTGATTTGCAGACTATCGTGTCAATTCCAAAATTTATCAAATACGTAATCTAAAGGATAACGACAGTAGATTTTTTCTTTTCCCAAATTAAGTGTGACCTTCCTTTAATTATTATTATTATTATAAATTTATTTCTTTTCCTTAATTGTGATTGGTGATTGGCCAACCAAAATCCACATCTATCCAAATCCACATGCTTGTTGATGTGCTTTTCCATTTCTTTAATGTTTAACCACCGAATCTTTATTAAGGGGTTGAGATTTTGAATTAGTCTTGAGTACTAAAAATTGAATTGGGTCGATTGATTTAATAATAAAAAATTTAAGTTAATCAATTTTTGATTTATAATATTTTATTTAAAACCTTATCCGAAATAAGTGAAAAGGAAGACAGAACCGTGGGAGGCCGAGGATAGACCAAGAAAATTGATGTTTCCGAAGTGGAGCAGTCAAAACAAAACTGTAAGAAGAAGCAGGCAGGTGGCAGTGGGAGTAGGAGTGGGAGTGAGACTATTTTACTATTTAGAAAACACAAGGCAAAAAGAAGTACAGACTACAGGGGAGAGAGGTATAAAGAGCAGACTGTGTCGTTTAGTACTTACTAACACACGCACGCGTGGGTCTGCACAGAGAGAGAGAGTGCGAGGTGCACAAGAAACGCCGTCCTTTGGAGACCCGTTTGTCTCCGGTCAACCCGGCAAGTGTTACCGATACAGCCGAGCATTATCTCCCTTCCTCCGCCACAGATGCACGTGCCCCCTTTGTTTTCACACGTGCTTCCAGCTCATTTTCATCTCTAAAGTCTGAACCCTTGTTTCTTTAATTAACAACTCTTGCTTATGGTTTTGTGTGTTCAAGTACGGAATTCCAAGTTCTCGACATTTATCCAATGGCTCCACCCTCGGTTCTTGTGTAATTTCATATTTAATCTCTACTTGTGAATTTTGTTATTTTTCAGATCAACCTGACAATAGATACGCCGACCAAAATTGGATGTGTTGAAGTCATCAAGTCCACTTTCACTTACAATGTAACCTTAGACCTTGTTACAGTACCCTACTGCACACTTGCTACGGAAAGACCTTCCCTACAGTTCAGGGGAGGCTTCAATGGAGGGAGGTGTGTCCTCGCATGCTTATTATATAACTCATGGTTCATCTTTTTTCCACTTTTCCAACTTTGGTAAGATTCCACTTTTCACCAATACCAACCCAATTTCCTTTATATATATATATATTGTTGCCTTGAGCTGATATAGTGGAAGATAAGGTAACAAGAAGAATAGTTAGTTCATAACAGTTGATAGATTAATTAAATTAATTGTCACATCTAGAATATAAAGGCGTAGGAGTTATTATTAGAGGCCTTTCTGCTACAATATAGTACAAACTTAAAAGTTTCTATGGAAAGGCCTTGCTTAATTCAGAAATGCATCCTATGCTTACCCTTTTCTTTTTACGGATTCTTCAAAGCAAATTGAATAATATTTGCAATGGTAGGTGCAATTATGACATAGTTGGTATTGATTCTAATATACTTTGCCATTAGACAGTCTTAATAAATTATTTGAGCTTTTTCAGCATTAAAAAATATTTATCACAGTATGATAAAATAACAGCAACAACAATATTTAGAAGAAATTTCGATAACATACAAAGTTTGAAAAGATTCAATAGTTCACAGTCTTATCTCTAACTAATAGAGAGGTTGTTTCTAAATGACTTCATATTATATATTACATTAATCATCGAAGAAGAGGGTTCTGATAGTGTCTGTTACAATTGAAATTAACCTTATTCTTTAGATAAACTAAATTCTTAATAATCTAATTATTTTATTTTATGGGTTCAATTAGATCAAACCCAATAAGGCTACATCAAATTCAATTACAGTCTGTAATTGAATTTGATGTAGCCTTATTGGATTTAATTAAGAATTTAATTTGTCTAAAGAATAAGGTTGATTTCAATTGTAATAGAGACTATCAGAACCTTCAAGGGGTGTGGTTCGATGGTTGAGAACGAGGCTTAACTTAGGTTAGGTTCTAGGTTCGATTCCATGCTGGCCCCTCTTGTAAGAGCTTGGAGCAGCTGGAGTTTTACCTATAGGTGGAGAATTAGTTGGGCCTTCAATGATAAGATGTACCCGTTTAACCCGCCTGTGAGGTGGTGCGCCAATTAAACCCTCGGAAGCGCCCACTAGGAATTCAAAAAAAAAAAGAACAAATTGTTATTATATGTACACAAAAGCGTTTTAAGCATCTTAATTGGTGTCCGTTAAAGTGCCACAGCCGAGTAAAATACCACTACTTTTGTGGATGGTGAGTCGTTATGGCATATGGCGCACTTCATTGCTGACTTTAAAAAACCTAATTAGATTTAGTTAAAGCGTGATTCTACTCTATAAGCCCTCCTTTTAAGCATTTGGATTCGAGACTTTATTAGAGTGTAAAGGAAGGCAAAGCCTAAGTACCTTTTCCGATTCTGCCTATCTAAGATCTTTCGTCTTTTGATTACAACAAGTGGTCGAATGAAGTTAATTATTGATGCAAACTTTTGACGTGGCATCTCTTGGCATTGACCACTTGTCCAACTCCATATTTTGTGATTGCTGATGTGGCCCATAAATCTTCCACTTGGCAACTTTTAACAATTTTCTATGTGTGGTTGAGTCCTTTACGTGGACCTTTAACCTAATAATGTTTTTATTACATTGTGAAATTGTAAATAAAAATATTATCATCTTCAATAATATATTTTAATTCTGTTTTTATCAATTATTATTATATTGACTCGAAATTATTGACATATTTGAATAAAAATATATCATTTTAAATATATAACTCACTTATAATTTTTTTAAACATATTTAAGTAAATCTCAATTTTTACTTCAAAGTTTACTTTTCCCTTTTTGATGCGTTAGGATGTTTGACTAAGGTTTTTTGTGTTTTATACTCTTTTATTTTAAAAAAATCTAATCGGTTTAATAAGTTTAATCAATTTTTGGGTTTGTTCTATGTTCAATTTATTAATTAATCAGTTAATTTTGTTAAATTAATAAGTTCTTATAAATTAAAATAAATCAATTAATTTTTATTTAATAATTTTTTTCAATTAAACTTTAAATTACAATATCTTTAAGTCATATTTTAAATCTTTAATTTTATTTAATCTTTAGTTAATTTTATAATAATAAGATACTTTTATAACCTTTTAAACCTTAAACCTTATATCTATATTTATTTCTTTCTCTCTCTCTCGTGCTCCCAAAAGTTAAGAAATGACAAATAAAATTATCCGTGCTACTTGTGCTATTCCAACTCTGTTTCAGTCAATCTCATTCATATATTTTTATGAGTTTCATAAATGATCTATATAAATACATGTACTTCCTCCTATTTAAAATAAGTGTCGTTTTAGAGAAATACACATTTATTAAGAAAGTTAATAAAATGTCTGATATACCCCTATTAATTACATGTTGAAGTACCTTGAAAATATAATCCGTGTAATTAAGATGTGAGAAAAATTAAAGGATAATTTTTGAAGTAAAATCATAAATATGCATAAAAAGTCACAAACGACACCTATTTTGAATAATAAAAATTTCTCTAAAACGACACTTATTTTAAATAGAAGGGAGTACAAAATAAATTGAAACAGAGTTAGAACAACGCGAATGACGTAGGTGATCACGTCCCAAAAAATGATAAGGTAATGTTTTTGCGAGCCTACTAACTGGATTTGCTTTGTTTCTTTACTGATTCCAAACAGTCAAATCCATGAAATGGTCCAAGTGCTTGGATTCTGCCAAAATGACGGGTAAGGCTTTCATAACTTTCGGATAATTTGGGTTGCGATTTGAGGAGTCAAAAGTCAAAACTCATAGCACTAATTTCTAGTTTAGTGGATTACGTTAGAGATTGCTTCCTATTTGAGCCAATCTAAAAACTAATCATTTCTTTTTCTCGTTATTATATAATTTTAACTTACCTAAAAGAAAGAAAAACATACACCATAACACAACATTCCCATTTCACCAAAATTTAATTTTAGTTGCAAAGTCGTAATTATAGTTCAAAACTTCATGTAAGTAATTTTCTTAAAACAGTATTTTTAAATTAATAAATTGCCCTCAAGGGGTGTGGTTTGATGGTTGAGAGCGGGGCTTGGCTTCGGTTAGGTCCCAAGTTCGATTCCATGCTAGCTCCTCTTGTAAGAGCCTGGGGTAGCCGGGGTTTTACTTGTAGGCGGAGAACTAGTTGAGCCTTCAACGATGAGGTGCGCCCACTTGGCCCACCTGTGGGGTGGTGCGCCAGTTAGGCCCTTGAAAAGGTATGTCCGCTTGGCCCGCCTACAGGATTTCCTCGAAAAAAAATTAATAAATTATTATTTTCATATTTTACTACCGATAAGGTTACTCCTTTGTGATCGAAAGGCTATAAGTTCAAGTTACAGAAATAACCTCTTTGTAAAATGCGAAAGGAATGTTTCGTATAATTGATGACTCTCCTTCGATCCTTACAAAGTAGAAAACAACCTTGTGTATTGAAATTTACCGTTCTACTATTTACAGTAATAAGTATCAGTCACGTATTATTTGCATTTTTAATTAAAATGAAAACAATTGGATATAAAAGATAATTACTTATATTGACACCATAATTTTCATGTCAATGTAAGAAATTTTGTTTTCCACAGAATCTGACATTAACAGATGCTTTAAGGATGCTTATGACTTAGCGTTACTTTTATGCAACTCCTATAACGCCTAAGTAGCTGGATCATGGATGAACCTGCACATGATGGATTGTTTTCCTAGATGGAATATGCAAGGTACTTAGCAGTAGTTCCAAGCCTCAAGAGATGATAATTATCTATGGAGATTATACAATACACTATCGCATCCTCATTTTATTTATGGAGCTTAGTGTCCATTAAGCCGTTCATGTTTGACATTCCGACCATGTAACAGATTCGATATGCTTTTGTTGCTACACTATAAAAAGATCCCACATAGAGATATTATGTATTCCTTTCACATCCCAATATTAACCAACGACTTTGGAGTTTCCTTGCATGCTTATCTACACTACTTGAATATATATACAGAACAATGTGTTTGGAATATGCCCACTAGATGTAGTGTTTTCTTTCTCATTCCTAACCATAAGACAAGCCTTTGCCGGATTCCCCTATCTACTAACAGCTCGCATATTCGCACTTCGTAATGCATAAATAATAGGAATAAAGGGGCCTGGTTAGAAAATTTTAAGCCGGGGTTAATGCCTGTTGAAGCGTCTGTTAACCTCGTATGTCTTAAAGTAGAGAAACTGAGGTTGCCTTGAGCCATGCACAAGCTCAGAAAATATTGATTGTTTAAAGGTAGAGTGGCCATGATTTTAGCAAAATTTAACTCTAAGAATGGTGCCTATTTACTAAGGTCTAAGTATGCGACCACATGTTTATCACTCCCAATGAAACATTGTCAAAGAAAAAAAACAGTGTGTGTGTGAGAGAAACAGAGAGAGAAAGGACAGAAGTGCCAAACGTAGAAAACATTGTTTGAGGGTTTAGCCCTTTAAGGATACATCTCCATCTTTTAGTCCCCAGTCTTTGCTGCAGAGTTTGGGTCTTTGTTGTATAATTATATCTTTTCAATATAAGAGTAGTGATATGATGAATAATAATAATAAGGGTTAATTGTAAAAATATCATTTTTAATCATTTTATAATATCAGTTTGACTTTTAAAAAGTCACGCTAAAATGCTCAAACTTTTAGTAAAAATAATTAAGTGTTAAGTTGGCTTGTGACATGAAACATCTATTAAAATAAGTTTCCTGCTTGAGTTAACTTGTGTTTCTTCAAATTAAACATTTTGTTTAGTTTTTCTTCATTTCTCGTTGTGTTAAGTGGTATCAGAGTGGGTTAAAACACCCCCTCCGTGGCTAATGATGACAACAAAAACATAAATTACACCACAGATAACCCTAGGTCGAAATACTAAAAGGGAGGCACTAAAGGAGATGGAACATCAGATTATCTAGCGATTAGAGGATCGTTTAGAGGCACATTTCTAGGAGATCCTGGAGTGGCTCGGTGCTCTTAATGCTCTTGCAACAAGGATATGGACAATGATGAAGATTGTGTTAGCAAAGAATGAGTCCTAAGGTACCCTATTAATAGACTTGTTCCTACTCGAGTTAGGGGGTAGCCTGCCTATAACAACTAATTATAGTTGATGAGTCCTCCTATGATGGACAACATAACTAAAGAAACCTTGATGGCAGTTTCAAGTTTTGGATATATATTCTTGTCTTCAATGGGGATTTTAATATCGAAGGAGTTCTTGATTGGATCGCAAACATTGAGCGATTATTTGATTATCATGCAATCTTAGAAGAGAGGAAAGTAAAGTTAGTGGCTTGTAGGTTGAAGGGAGTTGCTTCTGCTTGGTGGGAGAAGATTAAAGAGAGGAGATGGAATGATGGGAAGGATTTGATTCAGTCTTAGATGCGGATGAAACAATTGATTCAAATGGATTTTTTTGTTGCCGAATTATGAGCATATTCTCTTTCAATAGTATCAATGATGTAGACAAGTTTCTTGATCTATTCAAGACTATACTACATAATTTGTGAGGTTATCTCATCTTAATGATCTGGGAGAGACAAAAGGGAAAATGATTTCGAAATTCTTAGATGGTTTAAGACTTACCTTATGTGATAAGATTGGGATATTATCGAATCAAACTTTTTCAAAGGCTTATAATTTAGCATATAGAAGGCATAATTGTTAGCTCAAAAGAGAGGCATTATTGAGCCTTCCTTTAGACGTTATATGGGAGAAGCTTCTGGAGTTTCCACATAAAAGATGAGATCCTGCTAGAACCTCTTTTGCCTGAGAATCATTTTTAAGAATAGAAGTTATGGGTAAGTATAAGATAGGCAAAAACAAGAAGGCTCCTAAAGATATTAAACCCATGCCAAGCCTCGACTTGGAGTTTGCTATCGATATGGAGGATTGGAAGATTTTTTAAACTGATGTCCCTAGTGAAAAGTAAATATTATAAAGCACAAGGAAGATGTTAATGTCACTATTTATGGACATAATGGTGATGCTGACGAGTATGAGATTTAGGAGGAAGAAATTGAGGAGCTAGAGAATTATGTAATTCAAAAGTTACTACTGGCTCAAAAAACAAAGATAAGATCTAATGATATCAGTTATTTCAGACATATTCTACTACTGTAGATTAGTTGTTTGATGTGATTGTTGAAAATGAGAGTTGCAAGAACATCATTAGCAAAGATGTTATAAAACGAATTTGATTTCAGACCAAAAAGCACTCATATTCATACGCAATTGGGTTGATTAAATCGATAGACAAGTGCTAGGTAACTAAACACTATAAGATGTCCTTTTCTATTAATCAATATCGGAATGAGATTTAATTTGATGTTGTGGAGGTTTTGATAGTTTGATGTTGCTACTTAGCACGATGGACGAGAAAATATGAAAAAGTTAGAGAAATAGGGAATACATTTGTACTTCACCCGCAAGGAAAATAGGGCACACATTTGTACTTCACCCGCAATGAAAGAATTTTTTCCTTAAAGCTTCCAAAGTAGAGGGATAGACTTTTCTTATTATCACTTAACCAGAACGTGAAATATTGATGGATATTAAAGGGTCAAAGGGTTTCTATGTATTAGTGGTAAAACAAGTGCTCCCTATTTCAAATATACAACTTTATCAGGTGCTAGAAATTGTTTGACTCTTATTGAAGGAGTTTAAGGACTTGATGCCGAGGAGTTACTGGATGAAATTTCACTAATATGGGATATTTAGCATCATATTTGATTCTTGGGGTGAGTTTGCCTAATCCACCATTTTATTGGATATGCCCAAAGGAGTGAGATCCTGCAAGAGAAAATGCAAAAGTTATTACGAAAGGTGCATGATGTTTTGCTTTAGCATTTAGTTGTGCATTTCTACTGTCAATCTCAGTCCATACTTCTACGTTATCGGAGGTGGGAGTTATAGCTCCAACTTTGATGGCTTGCTATACTTTGATATCTACAGATTGGAGATAAATTATCATTCTCTCTTTCCAATAAGAGTAATTATTTCTATTGAAGTAAGGAGGCTTCGAGATAGATTGTCCTTCAAAGCTTCTCAATGTGTTTGTCATGATCTATCAAATGTTGTAAAAAACAAAAATGTAAAACCTTGCTCTGATACCAAATGATAAAGCAAACACACGCAAAATGAGGTTGAATTGTGTGTGACTTAAAATTTTTTGAAGTTACTTTCAGTTCAAAAGGAAATGACAGGAGCCTATTTATAATTAAAAAAATAGGAGCCTGTTGTTTGATAGAATCATGTTTAAATGAAATGAGCCTGTTAAATAATAAAAGCTTGTTAAAAACAATTCAAAAACAAAAGGCCTTATTAAAAACTAAAAAGAACTTCTTGCAAGTTGAAAAACAAAAAGAGTCTGTTAAAAGTGAAGGAGTCTCTTGCTGAAATACACACATACAAAATATAACGCGGAAATATAAAAGTTAAAAGAAAAGAGAGAAGGACACAGTTAATTTATACTGATTTGACTTACAACCCAAGTCTACGTCTAGTCCGCAAGTATCCAACTTGAGTATTTCACTATAAAAACAAGTAGTAATTTAACGAGCCTTTCCAAGCTCACAAGTTAATATTTTTCAAGGTTCTCCAACCTTCCAAACTAGTAGTATTTAGCTAGCCTCTACAAGCTCTCAATAGAAAATGAAGTTTGCTCGATATTAGCTACACTGATCTCTCTCAAAAATATTTTCACTTTCTAAAGCATAAGAGATTTCACATTGATATCACTTTCAAAAGAATTGATGCTATAGCAATATTTCAAAAGTCTGATATGTGTTTGCAAAAGCAGTGACTCTTCTTTAAGTAACCATTTCTTTTAACTAGTCGTTGCTTCACTTGCATCCTTAATCAATTGGATGAATTTAAATCTGAATAACTTTGATATCATCTTTGCCACGAATCTTCCAGTAATCACGCGACTTAATATACGACCTTCATAATTAGTGGGATCCTCTTGAATAAACCATTTCTAATAAGGTAAGTTCATAAAGAAGGTTCCTGCAAGAAGAAAAGCAATAATTCTATGATTTTATTTCCTTTTTAAGAATTATAACGTTACTTTATACAAGGAAATAAGTCCAATTTCACTTTTGAAATATTATAATGTTATCATCAAAATCGTTAAAAAATAATCCTTAAGTTAACAAAAAACAGGTGAAAAAGCTCTTAGAATAGGCTTTATGGTATTTAGTTATATACTTCCAACTTTTTAGGAGATCTTTTACCTTGTTATGTATAAGATTTATTCAAAAAGAGGAACTGGGACATGTTCTTACATTAATCCTTTGAATGTAAAATTTTAAAACATAGGTACTTTTGGCCTATAATTTAAAAGGAGATTCAAGAATTTGTAAACAAAAGGAAAAAGAAAAATGTCATAAGTATTCCAATCTACATCAGTCACATATGGTTGATTATACCACATTATATAATGTTATCTCCTTCACTCAATAGGAAATGGAAGTCTTGGGATCAGTTCAAGCTTATATATAAGAACTCAAATTCCTCATGGTTGTGGACATTGATTACTTTACAATGAGGTGGAAGCTAAGCCATTATCCAATATGACAGAAAAATATGTCGAAAGTTTCTTAATATACATGTATGATGTAACATCCTATGTTCGGGGCTAGAACCCAGAATAGTGAATTGAGTGCACTATAAGAAATTAGAAGTACATTGCATGCTCATGCATCATTGTATATTCACACACATGTGAATATTTATTTTTGATACATTAAAAGAATTGTACATGCATTCATTGACATTTTTCGGGTATAATTGAGTTATAAATGTGATTAAAATATGAATTGTGATTTTTATGTATTGAAAATTTATTTGGAGAGTGTCATTATTATTTCGAATTTTTTTGGTGAATTTTAGAAAATTTCTAAAAATTTGGAGTATTTTGGACTAAAAAAAATAGAATAAGAGACAAATGGGAGAGTGACAAATGACTTTATGCATAGGTGACATGTGTCATTAAATTAGCAACCCACGTTGTCCCATGTTTTTAGCCTAAAATAAAAAATAAATTTTTTTGAAGCTTTTGTTTTGTTCTTCACCGAAATGCTCCAACGCCAAAAATGCTCTCTTCACTCATCCATCACTGAAACATCTGATACTTGATGTATACTTATCAGTCTAGAGATTGGTCTGTATCATTTATCCTTACTTTTCCCTCCACTTACTGAAAACTTTTCTTCAATCTCACTATTGGAGTTTTCGTTGGAAAGCTAGTAAGTGAGTTTAATTTTCTGATTTTGATAATGGATTGTGTTGATGTTATAATAGATGTATATTTGAGTTATGTTGAGTGAGTAGGTACGGTGTTATTAAGTGATGAAAGAATAAATTGAAAAATTGGTGCAGTAGAGAGAGAGCAGAAAAATGGTGTTATCCGCATATGAGTTTTGTTTTTGATGTTTGAAATTAATCTTGAATCTTGAGTTGTTTGAGAGTAAGTTGAATTGAAAGGGATGTAGAAATGCAGAGATAAATGTGATAGAGAAACATATTGAAGTAGGTTCTATTTTGGGTTGAAACTAATTATGCAAAAGTGCAGATGATGAAAACATATGCAGAAAATGATGAACAATCGTATATAATTCTGTTTTTGATGTTATATTTAAATCTTGGATTTTTGAATTGCTTGTGTTAAGATGTGCTGAGATGAAAGTTTGTGAAGTTGTTAACTTCAGAAATATGTGAAAAATAGGTTATGGATTCTGTTTAGAATTGTTACTCATGAAAACAAATATTACAATAGAGAGAGGAAGAAGAAGGTGATGGTTTACGTGAATGATTTTGGTTTTTGAAGTGTAAAGACATTGCTTTTCCTCTCCACAAAAATTTAGAGCCATCTGAATTGATTTGAAAAAGATTGATTGGATGAAAATGTGGAAGTCTGCTGGAATATTATGAACTGGAATATTTTCATTGAACATGTTTCGATATTTTGATTATATTTTGATATGTAGATTTCCAAATGAGTTGATTTTTTATTCAGATTAAACTTGAGACATATATATACAACTTTCTTTAAGAAGTCTAATTTTATTTATATCTTGGCTTAGGCTGTAATACTACCAGGGACAGAAATCATGTCCTGAGGTTATTGAATAACTGTATTGATGTAGGCCGAATTAGATTGGGATATCTTCACCACAGTTGTAGCTTATTCTCTTAGCTTTAAATCGGTACAAATTTTGTAATTTTTGGATATTGTAATTGAGAGATATGGGTTATGCAACTTGAATGCTTGATCATGCTCTAGCCAAAATTTCAAATGTACTTAGTTTGTGGTATTATGAGCATAACTCATGGAATAATGAACCAAATTGAATGGTTTTGGTATCATTAGAAACTTAAGACATAGAGGAATAATTGTCTAGAAGAAAGTGTTACAGAAATACATCATTTTCATAATCTTATTGATTATGTAAAGTTGACCCGAATGGGATGCTTTCAGCAAAAGCTAAAATAGTGAATGAGTGTGTGAATTTTGGCACTATTAGAGTACATCAATTTGATACAGAAATATACCCGAAAAGTTTTGATTGCACATGCATAATACATGATACATTTATACATGTGTTTACTCAGTTATATAAGTAGTACAGTAATGTGAAATTGTTTTAATGTATATAGGAGAGCAAGTAGTGCGACCACTTTTGGATATTGCCGGAACGTCAAGACAATAGGCTTAAGGGAGCAATTGTGAGTAACCTAAGATGGTCTCACTTTAATTTGATTTGATATTACTGAATTGAATTTGATATGTGATGCATATGTACTGATTGTGTACTGGATTCTAGACATGAAATGCTTGAGGAATTTTGATGCATGTGAATATCATTGAAAGTGCTACTTATATGTGAATGAGACTGCCTAAGTGATTCTCAATTAAAAGTGACTGAATGTTATGACTAATTGTATTAACTGAGATAATGTGAATGAAAGTGATTGATTGTATTGAATGAATTGTGGCATGCATTTCATTTCAATACATGTAATA
>JAOSBP010000205.1:31962788-31976600 GCA_027563825.1 Erythroxylum mucronatum
TCCTTATCTTCATTTTCATTGCTAACTCCTCAGCCATTTCCAATACTTCAGGCTGCCCAAGACAACCAATCTTAACATGGAGGTTCCTTAACTTTCTAAAGGTTCCCTGTCATCTGGCCCAGCTAGTAAGATCTGGTATTGCATGAATTTGCAAACATAAAGTAAGTCTTTAATGTTTATAAAATTTGAACGTAGGGTAAGGCAAAAAGATATTGGTTATACACGCATCCAGCAAATATTTTCAGACATGAAAAAAATGCATTGGATGGACTGAGAACTTGCAAAACTATGATTAGTCACTTTATTGCATGTAATTCTACAATATACTGTACACATAAATAAGCTGCAAGTTGCATAAACTTTTTCTACAATTAGACAAAATCATAATTAAGCGTATTTTGAAGGAGAAAAATCAGAACAATTGAAGTTTTTATCAGTTGAGAATAATCAAAAATAGTTGAAGAAATGCATAAACAGATTCATCAAAATATGGGCAAGTCTGAAGAAAATTATGCAAGGAGCACTTACACTGCAGTTGTACAAGATCTCGGTCCCCTTGTTCAACGTGTCCTATGTCCTATTCCCAGCCATTTGCGCAATCTTCCCGTCAACTCTTTTGTAACCGACAGTGGAGGATGGAATTGGTCTCTATTCCAACCATTTTTACCTCACTCCATTTGCATGGCGATAGTAGGTACATTACCTCCAAGCACCCTTTTGGGACCTGATCGATTGATATGGGGAGGGTCCTCCAATGGTCTTTCTTCAACCGAATCTGCTTACCGTTTACTCTATAACCAATTGCATGATACTAGTGACAGGGAATGGGCAAGCATATGGAAATGGGACAACCCACAACAGATCAAAGCGTTCTTATGGCTTACGGCTCGGGGGAGACTCCTCACTAATCAACAACGCCAACTCAGACACCTTACAACTGATCCCTACTGTCAGGTTTGTGGTGAAACCGAAACAATTTTGTATGTCCTCCGGGACGGATGTCACGCTCGTACCTTCTGGCTGCGTTTCCCTATTGTTGCCACCATGGCTGAGTTTTTCAACGTCAATCACCCCACTTGGCTATCTGAGAATTTGCATCACCATTTCCTGGTACATGGGTTTAAATGGTCTATTGTCTTTGGTACAGCTTGTTGGTTTTTATGGTCTTGGTGAAATAAATCTGTGTTTGATGCACACTTTTCATGGCCTACAAACCCTCATCAGCTTGTGTTCGATTATGTACGATCAATCAGCCAGGTCAAGGAAGTACTAGGCAGGGCTTTCTTTTCAGCAAGGACACGAGTAGAGACTCTTGTGGGTTGGCGACCTCCTCCATCTGACTGGGTTCGCCTTAATACGGATAGTGCTCTTACAGTGTTGTCCTCGTGGGCTTCCGTAAGAGGACTAATTAGAGACAATACGGGAGCATGGCTAGCAGGGTTTGCCCATAATATTTGTCACTGTTTAGTCATTGACGCTGAAATATGGGGAGTCCTTATAGGGTTACAACTGGCTTAGGATCTTGGGTATCGACGAGTGGAATTAGATGTCGACTCGATGATTATTATTAATATATTATCCTCCTCAGAGGCTTAGCAAGTTCCATTTACTTCCCTGATACTAGGACTCCGCCAATTACTAACTAGAGATTGGATAGTGAGAGCAAGACATGTTTACCGCCAAACTAATAGGGCTGCAGATTGGTTAGCCAACTATGCCGGTTCACTTGAACTTGGTATCCATCAGTTTCAAAACCCGCCTGTGGGTTGTTTATCAATCTTATTAGAGGATATATCGAGGGTTTCATTTCCCCGACTAGTACTGTAAGACTTGTACCCCTCCCTTTCTGATTAAAAAAAAGCAAACCTCCTTACGAGCATAACAGCTGCATTTCTGTCTCTCATATTCAAAGGCTAAGGGAAAGGAAACACCTTTCTTTGGTTGCCAGAACATTGCCTGAGTTGCAGCATTGCTATTGCCTCTAACTCCATACAACTAAAGCATGAGATAAGAATGTCAAACATAGTTGCTAAAAATGTTAATCCAACATGAAAAAAGTTTTCCCAATCTAATATGCCCTCATCGAAGTGGAGTAGCACTCCTTAGTGATAAGTAAACCTTACTTTACAAAGCTTCATCCTCGTCATCCCCACATGAAGCACATGAATAGATTCAGATGCATGACCAGCACCACTCATTTGGGTAATAACCACCTAAGAAAAAATATAGTTAAAACCAAGTATAGAAATAAGGGGAAATCTAGATTAGAAAACATAGCTAATAGATATTTCAACTCAAACAAAACTACTATAACTAACATATATATGCAAAATGAGAAAAATATGAACATAATCAATGATTTGCCTAAGCAGAACCTATTCCTTAGTCCATTTAGCATGTAGACAAACTAGAAAGAGTGAGTGAACACCACGATTAGGCACACATGTAATACTAGAATAGTTTGAAAATGAACAACTCTCAAGTAAATCAACCTAATGCACAATTAACTAATTTGGGAAATGCTTAAATTGTGCAAAGAACATTTACATTAAATTCAACATCATGTTTTCGAACAAGTGCGTCCACAAGATGACAATATCTTCTTCAAATCGATGAATCTAATAATCACTCATAAATGATATTCTGTTGTCAATTCTGATGCCAATAAATACCTTGCTTGGTTAGTGCAACATTTTGATCCTTCTCGCTTCTTGAACCTCCTCCATCAATTCTTCCAAGTCCTAATAGCCATACCAAATGTCAAGGAGATATACAAACAAGCTTCATATAATTCCAATGATGAGACCCATAAAGGAGAACATGAAAAAGGACGCAATATGGAAGAAGGTGGAAGAAAAAGCAAGGAAAATCACAAAACTTAAGAGAAGACGCAATATGGAAGAAAGTGGAGCCTTTTCTTAGTCACACGGGTCGTAAACCACTATCCAACTGCCAATCTCTAATGATAAGTAGTTCAGCATAAAGACCAAGTCAGACCAGGTTAGAATTATGTCTTGGAGATGATATCCAAAGTATAAGACTCGTAGCAACTTCAACACCTAGAAAATATTTCAAAAATACCAAATCTTTCATATGAAAACACTCGCTCAAATAGATCTCGAACCTTTGTGTGGTAGTATAATCATTTCTAGAAATTATCAAATCATTTACATAAATAAGGACATTGATTTGGACACCACCTTTCTGCAAAGTGAACAATGAGTAAGTAGAGTAGGATTGTCTGAAATCATACCCCTTTAAAGCAATAAAAAATTTAGTGAACCAATATCTGGGGCTTATTTTAACCCATAAATCAAAATTTGAAGCTTGCACACAATTCCTGGACTCTATACTTAGAAGCCTGGATACAGTTTTATGTACACCTATTCTCGAAGAACTGTAGAGCAAAGTATTACAGATATCCATTTGATACAGTTCCTATTAATTTGCTGTTGCACAGTTAAAAATGTTAATGTTATAACCATCTTAACAATTAGAGTCAATGTTTGTATATAATCAATTCTTTCAACTTATTATCAAAAATCAATAATCAAGCTTTAAACCACGTTATAGAGCCATGCAAATTGTATTTTATCTTGTATGCCAACTTGCAACCAACTACCTTCTTTTCGAGAGGTAAATATTCAACCACCTACGTCCTATTATCTTCCAGTACCTGAATTTAATTCTACATTGCCTCTCTCTACCTTTCATCCTTACTGCTTCTAAGAGGGATGAGGGCTATCACAACTTATAGTGTGTGTTATTGAATAGGGTGTACTTAAGGTATGCATTGGCACAAGTGAACTAGTAGAGAGGCTCAATTTCTAGATCGTATTAGTAACATAATTGCGCAGACGAATAGAGGACTATCTCTTTCAATAAACATGACCTAGTTAATTATCATGATGCTACTCGTCATCAACCCTTACAACCTGTGCCACTTGTAGCTCATCACCAACTCGTATATCCTGGGTTGCTACCCCTACTTCTCTTTGTGTCCTTTCACCTCCATTATATCTGCCCCCTTTAGGTCAACACTATTAACACAGCCCATCTTGATAACAAACGTGTGAGTCCATGGAGTGATAAGGAATCCCATAAGTTATGAAGTGATAAGGATGATAATACTCACATAAATATTAAAGGAAATACGGTTGGTAGCAAAGACATCCAAAGAGCAACAAATTCCTATGTAATTGGTAGTTCAATATGTAAAGAAAACTCCAAATAACTAACAGATATATTTGATATTGTTATCAGTTGTTTACTGCTGAATTAGAGGAGATCATAATCTTTTAGTTCTATCTTGTATAACAGCCATTTATGTAATAGTCTATTTATAGCTTGCTCTCTATGTACATATTTGAAAGTAAGAGGAACCACCTTGTTTTTGAATAATAAAACCATTCTTTTTGCTACAATTCTATTTTTTGTCTTGGTATTAGAGCTAAAATTGTTCTTTAGTTTAGTCTATATGGAGCTTTTACAAACAAAGGGTGCAGACTCTTTGAGTCTTTTTTTTTGCAAACACTTTGTGTGCAGAACACAACCTTTTTTTATCGTTGGTCACAAATTGTCGCCGCTGAGTCCACCTGCTCATTTAATCTCCAGTCAACAACCTAGAGAGGAACACAACCTTTTTTTTATTGTTGGTCACAAATTGCCGCCGCTGAGTCCACCTGCTCATTTAATCTCCAGTCAACAGCCTAGAGAGCTTTCTTAAATTTGGCTTTTGAAACTCAGATCTAACACAACAGCCACCTCCTGCACTCTAAACCAACACAGCTGTCCATATCTTTTATCGATAATGCCACTGTTGCCCTCGTCTTGCTCAGTGCTACATATAGCCACTGTTCCTTGTTGATTGCTAGATACTAGGTCAGATTTATCAACTTCTCTTGTTGACAGCATTTCCTCCCTCCGTTGTCCTTCAATTGCCTTTGCTTTTATTGTTGGCTAGCATCTTCTTGTTTTTACCATGACTTCATTGTTTTTTAATGTTGGAAATTTCGTCACCTTAAAGCTCACCCAATCAAATTATCCATTGTGGAGAGAACAAATTCTAGGATTAGCAGAAAGCCAAGATTTAGTTTGTTATCCCACCAATGAAACACCAGCTCCGACAAAATTTACTACTCCAAATTCAAACATCATATAAAACACTACATCACAATTGACAAAAGAATTCATTGCTTAGCAAAAGTCTGATCATCTTCTTCGAGGTTGGATCATCAGCACTCTCTCCAAAGAAGCTCTTGGACTTGTCACTGATTTAGATACATCATATGCAGTTTGGGAAGCATTGAAAGACGCTTATGCATAGGACTGTCAAGAGCAAGAATTTACACTGCGACAATAATTGACTTATCTTCGCAAGGATGACAACAAAACCATTGGTGATCACATACGCATCTTTAAAGGCCTGAGTGATAATCTTGCTGCCATTGGAAAACATATCCCAGACAAAGAAAAAGTATTCTGCCTTCTCACAAATCTTGGACTACAGTATGAAACCTTTACAACAATGATGTTGAAACCTCCAAAACCAACCTGTTCTGAGCTAATTTCATAACTACAAAATTTTGACCAACGTCCTAATTGGTTTTTAAACCATCATTCTTTCTCCTCACCCCACACCTAGCCTTCTATGGTCAACAAAAGAAACAATCCTAAAGTAGTTCTTTAAGGAATCGTAATAATACCTTCACTTCCTCAAGTCGTGGATTTCAAGCACAACAGTCACGAAACCAAAATCAAAATTTTCCAGACAACTCAACATCAGCTGCACAATAATGACAACCACCACCTCCAACGAACGACGAATGGCAGTAGCAGAGAGAGATCTATACTAGAATGAAACATGTTAATATTATGGGAAACCAGGCCACATTGCCAAAATTTGTTGGTGGGTACCAAAACGAATGGTTCACAGTGCTTCAATAACACAGGCTTTTGCTGCCCTCACCTTAGACAACTCCATCACTAACACAGAATGGACTACTGATACAAGAGCTTCAAATCACATGACAAGTAAGTATAACATGTTGACTAATATTCATAAATATTCTGGGTCTGATTCAATCTTAATTGGAGATGACTCTTCTTTACCTATAACAGGTATTGGTGATTCATATGTTAAACAGAAAAAGATTCTACCTCTTCACGATATTCTTTTAGTTCCGAATCTGAAAAAAAAATCTTTCAATAAGTCAATTAACCTCCCAATTTCCTGTCAATTGTGAATTTTCTGATGAGGTTTTTGTGTAAAGGAATGGAAAGCAGGACATCCTTTACTAACAGGGAAAAGGAAGCATAACCTGTATGTTTTATCCGATGTACCAGAAGCCCACTTCTCTCATTGTTTCAAATATGGCACTGTAGAAATTTGGCATTAACGTTTAGGACATCCTCAACCTTCAATTGTTCAGTTGTTAAGAAATAAAGGATTTATTAATGTTACAGGTCCTTCACGACCTGCACATTTATATGATAGTTGTCAATTAGGAAAACTCAGCAAACTTCCTTTTACTTCTTCTAAACATTTTAGTTATGGTATTTTTGATAAAATCCACTGTGATTTCTGGGACTGCTCCTATATTACCTATTAGGAAGTTTAAGTTTTATGCATGTTTAGTTGATGATTTTTCAAAACATACTTGGATCATTCCATTAAAACATAAATTTGATTTTTTTACTGCATATTTAGCTTTCAAACAATATCTCTCAAGACAGTTTAACAAAAAAAATAAAAATATTTCATGCAAATGGTGGAGGAGAGTCTGTCAATTCTAGTTTATCATCACATTTTTTTACAACAGGTATTATTCATCAACTATCATACCCTTATACTCCAGAGCAAACATGTATGGTTGAGAGAAGGCACAGAATTATAGGTGAACTAGGTATGACAATGTTATTTCATAGTCATGCACCTCTTTGTTTATGGGTAGAAGCATTTACCACATCAGTGTTTCTTCTTAACAGGTTACCATCTTCATCTCTTCATTTTGACACTCCATATTTTCAGCTATGTGGCACTCATCATGACTACACATCACTTCGTGTCTTTGGTTCTAAATGCTTCCCTTATCCCTGGGATACAAATACTCAAAAATTTGATCCTAAAATTATTTTGTGTGTTTTTGTAGGATATAGTGAAAAACATAAAGGTTACAAATGTTTCCATCCATCTACTCAGAAAATTTTCATTTCTCGACACATTTTTTATGATACTATCTTTCCTTTTAAATCTCCATCTGTTTCTACTACTGTCTCACATGCTCTTCATATATTTGATACTTGGTTACCTTTATCTAACACTTATCTTAATTTAGGTACACTTCTTCAAATGTCTACCGCACCAAATCCTATTCCTTTACCATCTATTGACTGCTTACAGTCTGAGGCAAACTCACTTAGTGATACACCTATGCTAAACACTAATGAGACTGACTTTTCTAATCTTGCCTCTGCCGAACTCAGCTTCCTTACCCAGCTTCTTGAATTACACACTGATGACCATACCTCTTCACCTGTGTCCCCTCCTTCCACAAACCCAATACGTCCTTATGTCTCACCTCTTGTTCATCCTATGTGAACTAGATCCAAACTTGGAATTGTTAAGCCAAATCTACGATATGCTTTAATAGTAACTTCACCTGCTACAAATCCATGTGAACCCAAAAACATTAAATATGTCCTCTCACATCCTAGTTGGAAAGCCGCTATGCTTGATGAACTTGCTGCACTACACCAAAATGAAACTTGGCAATTAGTTCCACGCACTCCAGATATACATGTCATTGGTTCCAAATGGGTTTTTAAGTCTAAGCTCAAACTTAATGGTACGTTAGATCTTCTCAAGGCTCGATTAGTTGCCAAAGACTATCATTAGGTGGATGGTATTGATTACACAGAGACATTTTCTCTTGTCATAAAACTATGTACAATTCGTTTAATCTTAACTATTGCTCTCATAAAACATTGGCCCATTCGTCAACTAGATGTCAATAATGCCTTTTTACATGGAAACATTGTTGAAGACATTTATATGGAACAACCATCAGGTATGGCTGATTCACAAAACCCTTTCCATGTGTGTAAGCTTCAATGTTCTCTATATGGACTCAAGTAAGCACCTGGTGATCATTCTCTTTTTATTTCTCATTCTGCTAATGGTTTACTTGTTTTACTTCTCTATGTTGATGATATGCTTCTTACAGGATCCTCTACGAAGCTTGTTATCTCCTTCATTCAAATTTTAAGTTGTGAGTTCTCTATGAAAGACTTAGGTCCGGTGCATCATTTCTTAAGCATCGAGATTTCCTTTACATTCGATGGGTTACATCTATCTTAGTCTCACTATGCGCTTACCATTTGTTAAGATATTTGTTATATATCTAAGTAATTAGTTTTGACATTCTTTAGTAATTGGACCTATAAGATATTAATTGGATGATGATAGCTAACCAATAGTCCTTGTTTGACTTGGATTCAAAAAGCTATTTTGGATAATGTTCGAGATGTGATATAACTCTATCTTGAGTTAGAGTGTGTACAGATCACGTCTATGTGTGTGCATATGTGAAGACTCGTTGGTAAACAAGAAACCAAAAACTGAAGTGAAAGATTAAGACTACAAAAGGAGAAAGAATTTCAGTTTTCCTAGTTAAGAAGACAAGTTATTACTTTTTAATCTTTCATGAATATGATGAGATGAGCCATGGAAGCTAACAGATGGTGTTCAATACGTATATGGATGAGTAAGAGAAGCTTGTGATAAGGATGGCAACTCCCAGGGCGTGAAGGGATTTTACTAGTTAGTGTCGCATGTCTCTATCATATAGCAAAAGTGAATCTCGTGTGTGAGTATTATTAAGTGTGCAGTGGACGTTAAATAGAGAAGGGATAAAAAATGTAGCTGGTGTGGGATACATGTTCGTATTTTATATACACCATGGGTTAACTTCTTATTTCCAAGAGTTGTTCTTCTGTGATTGTGCATGAAATATACATGGTGTGTGTAGTGTCCTATATGGTTTAATTGGAGTTGTTGAAGCTGGTCAATATGCGTGATTTCTTGACTGCATCATTCTTCATTGGTTGTGCGTGATTTCTTTATTGAATTGTTTTTGGTTGGATGTGCGCAACTTCTTAGCTGAATCGTGTTTGGTTGGCTGCATGTAGTGTGCAGGTATAACTTCATCTTGGGTAGCAACGATTATTAATTGATTTCTTTATGGGGTGCATATACTTTGGTTGGTGAATGTGTTATCGGTGCAGCTGTGGCTTCGTGTTGGTGTTTATGTAAATCAGACCATTGTTGTTGCGACGACTTCCAGATTTATATCAGTAGAGCTGAACCTTTTAGAAAGTTGTTCTTCTCTTTTATCTAAAGTTTATTATTGTTTTGTTTATAGTTGATTGATCACTTGAGTTGTTTATTTTGTATCTTTATTATCAAATTCTATTGAGAAAATCCTCTGTTGAGGTTAACACGAGTCGGTTGTATTATTGGGTGTGAAATTCTTTTATGGGAAGTGTGGATGAGAGATAGTGTCAAGGGTTGAGTGGTGACGATTCAGTAAAGTCTTGGGTAAATCTATTGTACTTCGGTGAAAGTATTAAGTTAGGTAAGGACTCCGCAGATGTAGGCAAGGTGTGCCAAACTGCGTTACCAAATTATTGGTACTTTTTATTATTTCATTTTTTATTGTTTTTGTTTTTGTTTGTGCTAGAGACGTTCACGGTAAAATTGGAAAGTTTGTGAAACTACTACCCCTTCAGTTTTTCACCATTCTTGAACGGTCTCATATGCTTCACTGTCTGCCCATGCCGACACCTCTAAAGGTCAATTCTAGACTTGTTACTGATTCAACTCCTCTTGATGATCCGAGTCATTTTCGTAGAATTGTTGGTGCTCTCCAATATCTCACCCTCACACGGCCATATCTTTCCTACAGTGTCAATTATATATCTCAATGCATGCACGCTCCTATACAGTTTCTCATCTCAAATTAGTTCGTCACAATCTTCGATATCTGAAAGGCACCATTAGCACTGGTTTACATCTCACTTCAAATAGGCCTCTTGAATTGTCCGCCTTCTCTGATGCTAACTAGGCTGGTTGTCCTACAATGATTCGTTCTACCACCGGGTATTGCACCTTCCTTGGCTCAAATATTATTTCCTGGTGTGCAAAGAAACAACACACAGTCTCTCGTTTTAGTATTGAAGTTGAGTATCGTGCAATGGCCCATACTGCTGCTAAACTTACATGGCTCACTTGCATTCTCAATGATCTCCGCATATCACTCTCATTTACACTGGTCTTATACTGTGATAATATCAGTGCTTTGTATATGACTATCAATCCTGTCTTCCATGCGCGGAGTAAACATATCGAATTGAATTACCATTATATATGTGAACGAGTTGCTCTTGGATTACTTGTCACTAAACATATGTCCTCTAATGTGCAAGTTGCTGATATATTCACTAAACTTGTGCCCAAGGCTGCTCTTGCCTTTTTTCGCACCAAACTGTGCCTTCAGCCCCGACTCAGTTTGTAGGGGGATATTAACACAGCCCATCCTGATATCAAACGTGTGAGTCCATGGAGTGATAAGGAATCCTAGAAGTTATGAAGTGATAAGGATGATAATACTCACAAAAATATTAAAGGAAATATGGTTGGCAGCAAGGACATCCAAAGAGAAACAAATTCCTATGTAATTGGTAGTTCCATATGTAAAGGAACCTGCAACTAACTGACAAATATATTTGATATTCTTATCAGTTGTTTTCTGCTGAATTAGAGGAGGTCATAATCTTTTAGTTCCATCTTGTATAACAATCATTTATGTAATAGTCTATTTATAGCTTGCTCTCTATGTACATATTATGAACACAGGAGGAACCAACTTGTTTTTGAATAATAAAAGCCATTCTTTTTGCTACAGTTCTATTTTTTGTCTAACACTCCTATCTTTGTCTTGATCAGTGATGTCTCTTGCATCTTGTGGTGTATAATCAACACATTTATTCCTAACACCATTCCCAACTCCCTCAAAGTCATCTACATCTACTCTTTCATTAAAACATTTCCATCTAAAATTGAAGATAAAGTTCGAATAATTAAATATCCAGTTAGCACAAATTTTCCCCAAAATTCAATTAGAAGTGCAATTTTTTTTGGACATCCCAGTACAAAAAGTTTGAAAAACAATGCCATGTTCAAGAAAATAATTTATAATGCAAAGTAAACTCTGTCCCATTATCACCTCAAATAACCTTAACTCGCTTATTATATTGTCTTTCCACCGTAGTAAATAAATTCAACAATGTACGAGATACGTCTTTCTTATCAGTTAGTAAGAACTTCTATGTTATAAAAGATAGAAATAATATGGTGTGCCACTTAATTGTTAGTGCACCACTTAATTGTTAATGCACCACTTAATTGTTAGTGCACCACTTAATAGTTAGTGTGCCACTTCTATTATCATAATAGTATTTTATTAGAAATTTTGCACTATAAATAGAAGAGTGAACTTGATGTAAATGATACCAATTTGTAAAAAGAATTCTATTATCCTCTCTCAAATATTTTTAAGTTTTGTTTCAATTTTATAACATCTCTCGTATTTTTTGTTTTTCTCTCCCTCCTCTTTGTCCCAAACCTCTCACAGCTCCCAGCCTAGCTCAGCTACCATCGTCCCTACCTTGCTGCCTCGCGTGTTGTTGTCGCTGGCCAATACCTTGCGATTGTTTCTTCCTCACGTCGGTTGCAAGCCCAGCGCCCAAGTCCACCCACCCAAGCCTCCACAACCGTCGTTGCTCTCTAAACTACTGTTCAGATTTTTAACAAGATGAAGAACGGATCAAACCTCACCGTTCACTACAAATCTAAAGATGAAGACTTGGGAACCCGTATGGTTTAAGTGGAAAGTCGTATTGGCAAAGAACCCTGTTCTATTGCCATATTTATTAGGAAGATAAATATATAGGTTTTAATGCATTTAATGCCAAAAGTGACGATGATAGGTGTGAATGGACATGTGATGGGAAAGCTTTTAAAGATGACTTATATGGTTATAGAGAATCGCCTCTAGTACCAAATCTTCGCTATGTTTTCATTATAAATTTATGTAATTAAGAACTACTGTGTCAAAAAAAACTCAATTTGTTCGGTCGTTTTAACCGAAAATTTTTTGATCTTTTTAATTTTTTGATTTGGTTTTTAATTTTTTGGTTTGATTTATTTTAATAAATTTTATTATTAAAACAAATCAATTTATTATTCTTCTTATTTGATTTTTAATGTAATTATTATTTATCATAAGATAAAATCGTAATGTTTTATATTGTTTATAATTTTATATTTGTGTAATGATTAAATGATCTTTTTTCATATCAATTATGTTTATTATTTATATGTACAATATTTGAAAAATAATGTTAATAAAAATAAATAAATTGTTCTGATTTTAAATTTCTATTATTATGATTTTTGGAGAAATGGTTGATGTAAAATTATAAAGTATATAATACAATATATTGAAGGATTATTTTATAATTTTAAACAAAATTTAAAAAATAACCTAAAATAATATTTGGTATTGATCGGTATTGATATAACATCTTATTATAATTAAATCTAGTACCAATACTAGTACAATTTTCATATCATTGGTCCCATACCATTGCATTCAGAGTTATGATATCTGTTCCGTTCCGACCGGGGAACTGAACGGAACTGACCTCACCAGTATCGGCTACAAATATTGGTCGGTATCGGTGTGTTTCGGTTCCGGCCGGTACCGTAAAGTTTCAAAAAATTAGGGACTAGATTGCAAAATTGAAAATTTTTAACCCCCCCGACACTCTCGGTCTCTCTTCTCTCCTCTCACAGCCGATCTCCTCTCTGTGCCGCCGCTCCTCCTTGCCGCCGCCGGTCACCTCTGCTCTTCCCATCGTCGCCGTCGGTCCCCTCCTCGTCGACGCTAGCCTCCTCGACGCTCGGTTCCTTCTCCGATTCTCGCCGGCTTCGCTTCATCCTTCCCAGACTCAGATCCGACGCCACCACCACTTTCTCCGGTCCTCGCCGCCACACCACAGCACCGCAACACCGAAGGGAAGCCACCGGAGACGTAACCGAAGCCATTGAAGACGGGTGGACTCCTTGACCCGTGACAAACCCGAAGAATCGCCAAGAGACCCGAAGTAATCCAACGTGCCTCAGTTCACCGGTTGTAGATCTTCTTTTATTTTTTCCCGATACTCAGATTGCATGCCTCTGTTCTTGTGTGGCTGTCCGCTGTCTTGGCTCTTGTTGGAAATTGTATTTGGTTTGAGTAATCCAACGTGCAGATTAAATGTAGTGAGCAACCCAAGACCTTTAATTAAATGTAGTTCAATCTTACTTTGGAATCCGACGTGCTATCAAAGATTAAGAGACCATTTGGCATTTGTCGTTAAAAAAGGCTTGGGAATTGGGAAAAAGTTGTCAGAATTAAAATGCTTTTTTTATTCTTATAAATAATTATTTTAAAATTTACGAAAATCAATATTGAATAATTCAATATTATTAATATAATAATTCAAATTTTTTTGGAATGGAATTTTTAAAATTGATAATTTGAAATTGTTAGATTGAAGTTGAAGAATACCATAGGTAAGTAATTTATTTTATTTTGTTATGAATTTGTAATTATGCAAAGATTGTAAAATGGAATTGGAAATTTGGAATTGAAAATGGAATTGTAAAATGGGGTTAGTAACTTAGTATGTAATTAATTAATTATGTAT